>JBAMYA010044961.1:0-12064 GCA_037176975.1 Arrhamphus sclerolepis
CAAAGAGACAGGTGCAGATGAAAAACTGCTGCACTGCCTGGTGACACTGTACTGGAATTAGAAATAATTCCTGGTACAGAATAACAATATATAATATTGTATACTGTATGTGTATACACACACACACATATATATATGTATATATATGTCCATTCTAGAAAGTAGGCTACAGTCATTTTAAGCAAACTTAATTTAAAATACACAACTGAACTTTATTCCTGCTGGCGTCTTAATAAAATGTCTGACATAATTTGTCAAAATGCCAAAGAGATATTGTATAAAATCTCCTTTTCAACAATGTAGTTACATCCATCTTTTCATGGCAGCTTTTTAAAAGAAGGTTCGTGAAGTGTTGCTCTTTTGACACTGGTGCTAAAGCTTTCTGCTACTCACTTCTTAGGCGCAGTTAAATGCAGCGTAAAGACACGTTGGGTGGAGATAAAGATGGGTCTGGATAGTTCTTGACCCTGATCTGGGTCTGTGATGTCACAGTATGCAGTGGATCTACCTAGATGGTTCGCTGAATGAATAATTTCAGATAAAGGACACTCCAAATAAAGGAACAGGTTTGTATATATTGAATAATCACAAAGCTTTTCTTTTTTTGGATTTTTGATTTTGTTTTACACACCAAGACAATGGACTTGAAATAAAGGAGCCAGTTTAGACTGTGTAGACTCATCTTTAATTCAGGAGGTTTCCTTTCCTTCCAAGTAGTTTTACCAAAATACTTACATTTTCAGAGGCTCAATCATATTTCAAGGATTCTCGTATTTGGACGATTGGCTGAATGGAAGTTAATTGGCCCGGTGTGGTCCCTTCCTTAAAATGAAGTTAAAGTAGATCCCATTGCAAGTGAAGCGAGCTATTGCTAGTCTGAGAAAAGACCCTTGGTGTGGCTAAGCCCACAGCTTGTTACATTCTTAAAAGGAAGGAAAGCACCGGTGAGCATCAAAAGGCCTTAAAGACCAGCCTACAAGAAAACTAAAGTAGATAATCGCAGAATCCATTCATGAGGAAAAAAAAAAAAAAGTTTTTAATTTTGTGTTCGTATCTGCTGCACCAAGAAAGAATCAGAATAAAATTACACATCAATTCAAAATTTATTCTTATCGTGCAGGATATTTATTCAGCCGAAGGCTAATTCTTAATACCACAGACAGCATATCAGAAATGAGCAAAAAGAGAAGTTTCTGAGAAGTTCCAATACCCAAAAAGGAGGCGTTCCTCCAAAACCAAAAAGCTTATCTGACTTAACCAGATTGTTGGGGAAAAAGCACCTCAACATGTTAAAAGTTTGAGTTGCGTATCCCTGTTCACTGTTTTACTGAAACAATGAAGAAAAAACAAAAAAACTAAATCAGCATCTTAGCAGTCAAAAGCAGATAGAACTTGGAAAAAACAGGAAGGACTCTGTCAGCACATTAATGCAAAATCTTCACAAAAAACATTCAAGCCATTTAACCAAATATTTACAACTTTCTTTTTTGTTTGTTTTTTTTGTCAGTTGGTGATTTCAAATACCCAAATAAATGGTCTTGGGAAGAGAATGTAATGTAATGCCTGTGTATAATCTCCAGTTTGTGCAAGAATTTCAATTGTGTTTGTGCTTTTTAATTGTTTGTAAAGAATTATCATCGCCGCAGCTGTGTGATGCAGTCGTTTCTTCTTTCTTTTTCTGAAATAGTTATGCTTGACCCTTAGCAGCAGACTTTGTTTGATGAGGACTTTAACATAAACACTTGGAGGGAAAAAATAACAAAGCTTTTTCAACACAGCCATAAAACACTTGCTCATACTTGTTTCATTCTTTTATTTCTGACAGACGCTTGTTGATTTGAAGCAACTAGCTTTTCTCCATGGTGATGAAGTTGTCTGCTTTCTTTCTTTTCTTTTCTTTTTTTTTTTTTGACCAGGGACAGTTCACTGCAGCTTCGTCTTGACAGAACTCTGTTAACAGCTTCATGGTGCATTGAGACCTTTAATATCAATGTGTCAGACCTTTTTTTAATGAGGAGCAAATGGTGCTAATTGACATTCAGCAGAGCAGAATTGACACTGAGGTGGTAATTGTGATTGGTACAGCATAAAGTGCCCTTCAATGTTAAAATACAGTTTTTTTGATATTAAAATGAAATTATGACACAGGGTCTTTGAAAACCTGTTGTCCTTCGCAGTTGGAGCTCATCTACTCTGGTCCTGAAATTCATTTTATTTCTCTTTTTTCTCTGCTTTCATTCAGGGGGGCCTCATTGCCCTACTTCTCCTAATTCTACTTTTCACGCTTGTCCTCTACACCCGCCACCGATGGTGCAAGCGTCGTCGGATCCCCCAAAAGAGCGCCAGTACAGAGGCCACGCATGAGATCCACTACATACCCTCCGTTCTGCTCGGGCCGCAGGGTCGTGACAGCTACCGGGGGCCCCGAGGCACTCAGCAACACGGCAGCTCCGTCATCGGAATGCCCATTCGAGAAACCCCGATTCTTGATGATTACGACTGTGATGACGAGGACGGAGGTGGACACTCGCATAACTCCACACCCAACCAGCTCCACAACAAGCTCAGCGACGGGAACGTCTTGGACGATTACGGGGTCAACGTTGGTATTGGTGGGCACGCAGACGTGATGTTCAAAGACGACGATATTAAGCATAATTTTGAAAAACGAGGTAGGTTGGTTACCTGCATCTGAACGCTGTGGGAATATGATTAAGATTCGGTGGGTCTCATTCATGAAATTTTAAATCTGTGAGTAGATTTGCACATGAATCACCTCCCTACTAGAAATCTCATCAGCCATGTGTAACGCTAACAGCATTTCAACATCTTAAAACAGAGGGTGGTCTCTCTGTGCCTAATTATAAATATTTGTCTTGACACTACTCACAGACTGGTTTAAGCCTGACTCTTATCCCTGCTGGAAACTTAGAAAAAAGACCTGAGCATCCCCAGACAAACTGGAGGATCTGATTTACTTCACCTGCCCCTTTAAGACGTGCTAAGCTGCAGCTTGGACCCATAATGAGATTCCTCTTATGAACATGGAGCATTTCTGAGAAGGAATCGAGAAGTACATGTAAATGCCACTTTAGTATTCCACTCTAATCTAGCGAAACATCTCTGTTTCTGTATTTTCAACTATGATCATCTATGAATGCTTATGGAAAACCATGGAATTCTCCTCTCACTACTCACCCTGTACAATAAAGGATGAAAAAGAGGTTTGGTCACCCAAATATATTGAATTCTCCAGGATGCCACTAATAGAACAATCCCTTTTAACACATGTATAATCTAAACAACTGGAACACTACATTGGGGGTCTTACACGGGGCTGGAAAAAAGAAAAATGGTTCTCGATTGTCTTTGCTTCTAAAAACCCAGACCATCAAAAGATTTCATTCAGTTTCATCCGCAGGACCTTCCTGACTCTAAAGGACCAAATTTCTCATAAAACACTAAACATCTCCAAACTGCTTTGTGTGCTCAGATGGACTTAAAGGTTCATGCATGCATGTATACTGGGAATGAAAAGACGTGAGGCTTTTTTGGGATGAGGTCTGGGTTATATTTAAAGTACAGGATGTAACTGTACTTTGTTCTCCTACTCTTAAATGATACCACCACGCTAAAGTTGACATGTTGGCAAAGACCCTAATGGGGATCAGTGCTGCCAAAAAGATACCGGCTTTACCCCTGGAAAGCTCCGCATTTGGTTACTAGGCCCCAGTGGGCAGACTATCCCAGTAACAAGAGGGCCCAAACTGGAGAGTTCACATTGTCACAGACCCAACCCTTCTTGTTGGTACAGTCTGGGCTGATTTCGGTTTTGCCAGAAATTTACAATTGTTCTAGCTCTCAGGCCATATTGTAACAACTGAAATTCAGTATTCTCAGTCATAAGAAGTAAAAACTCATTTTCCCTCAGGAACCATTGGCATTGAAGCTGGGAAATCTTTATTTATTTCTTTTTCCATTTCAACCACTCACTGCTCTTTCTCAATTGTCATGGACTTCCCAAGTCAAGTCATGTAGTTTTACACGTGAAGGTCAAGTGGCGGTGGGAAATGATGAGTTGGACACCGAGGTGTATGAGGGGGCGGCCTGTTCACACTTACTGAGCATAGACCGTAGTCTGGAACCTTCACTTCAAGGAAAAGAAAAACAGTTTTCTGACAAAGCATTCATAAAACTTCCAAATCTGCAATTTTGAAACTTCATCATTCCAAAAGAAATTGTAATCTGAAGCTGTGCAGAGAGATTTGCTCACATCACATTCTGTTGAGCCTCCGGGTTGTTACTCTGTCAAGTTGGGCCTTAATAATTGAAAGGTGCTGACTGAGTCGGAGGGTGCCACGTTATTCATGCCATATTGAATTTTGCATTAAGTTTGTAGACTTACCCTCTTGATCCCATAGTAGTTATCACTTTTCACTACCATCTTTATGCAGGCTTTTTTTGAGGCAGAGTCTGTGCACTGGTGCTGAAAACATAAAAACAGAATATGAATTTCATTTAAATATCTCACATGTTCCCATATAAAGCAGCCCTTATTTTAAAGGGAAGAGAAAAAGATGCTAGAAGGTGAAAATATGAAGAAAAAAAGAAAGATAAATGTTTTTTGTTTTTTTTCCCTAAAAATAAGCAATATATTTGGACTGGGTACAAGAACAAATAAGTTGGAGGTTATATGCACAACATTAAAATTAATCCAACGATCATAAGAAATAGCTGGCGTGAATGATGTTACAACTCAGTTACCATGTATTCCTGTCCATTTTATATCTATCTTAAGAGCAGCAGACGGTTTGAATTGAGGGAGGATGTTGGCTGACAAACTCATGTTTGGTGATATTGCATGAAGTTCTGGAAATATAGGCGTTACGTGGAGTTTGCATGCCTGCTGAGAAATGCTTGTGGGTACGCTCACAGCTAAAATGAAATTCAGCAGACATTCAAACTGCAGAATTTGCAACAGTGCACAAACAAGGGGAGTGAAAACTGTTGAGATGTAAGGGGCGAGGCCATGCAGGGCCTTAAAAACAAACACTAAACCGTTAAAATCAATCCTACACTTTACTGGAAGCCAATGGAGGGATTGAAGTATCGGGGTAATCTGTTCATGTGTATTAATCAGGAACAGCAGCGCTTTGCACCAGTTGAAGGTGTGTAAGGTGAGACTGGTTAATGCCAGTATCCAGGCCGTTAGAATAATCCAGCCTAGAGCTGATAAAAGCGTGGATAGCTTTCTCCACGTCACTGTGGCTCAGGAAAAGGTTCACCTTGACAGGAAGACGCAGCTGGTAGAAACTAGTTTTAACCACAGATTCGATTTGCTTCACAAATTTAAAATCACTATCAAGTGAAAACCCCCAAGTCCTCTCCAAACCTGCACAACCTGAGAGGGGAATGTTGGATATGCCTGCGTTCCTAAATTACAAAAAAAGCTTCTTTTTTGTCCTCGTTTGAGAGCAGAAAGTTTTGGGCCATCCACCGCTTTACATCACTGATGCAGTTCATTAAAGAGGTTACAGCAACACTGTCATTTTACGTATATGACATTCAAGATATACTTGTATTTCACATGCATGGAAGTGAAAAGACAGATTATATTTGGAAAAAATTGACTTTCATTGCATTGAATTGCAGAGATGGTGCAGTCTTTCTTCTCCGTCTTCTTCTTCTTCTTTTTCTTTATTATCAGACAGCAGTTCCCTCCATGCTTATTTTTATGAAAACCTGTGAGTCCAAGGTTTGAAAATGAACTGTACGTGTTCTCCTGCATGTTTTAACTCCATTTGCACATCCTGATTATGAATGTATCCCATTCACTACTGGTTTGTCAGACCGTTACTGCTTATCACGTCTGACTCCTCCCACATTCCCTGTCTCTGTATCTCTTCTTCTATCTTCATCAAGGTGATAAAAGCACCTAAGAATAAAGGAAAAACTAAAAAAGGGGGTAAAAATACTGCCCAAAGTAAGTTAACTGGTCATAGCCCAGTGTGGAACATGGAAGAAAGGTAAACATTTTTGAATCTATGAATATATACATTTTAACTTTTGCAGCTTTAAGTTGCTAAATACTGCTAAAAGCAGAGAAAGATGCAGTTTGACAAAACTCCTCAGAAGCCGCAGTCGAGCTTAGGTTGCCTCCCCCGCTGTGGGGGAGCACATTTCCAGTAAATGTTGTTGCCTTTTATACCTGTTTTTCTCAGACAGAACTTCAGGCAAGAAAGCCCATTTGCGAAATAATATAAATGATAAAAATTCAGCATGTAAACCAATAAAATAATAAAATCAGAGACATTACTTTTAAGTAGCCGCCCGGTCACGTTCCCCTTTTTTTCTTTTTTTTTTTGTGGTGGTGGTGGTTGGGGGGGTTGTCTTCTTTGGTACCTTTCAGGAGAGCAAGGTCATGGCAGAGATCAATTATTCAGTTATGGGGTAAAGACGGGGGTCCAGATCTATAATACTAAAATAAAAAATAAAAAATATGCAAATCAGCATGACTGGAATGGATTTTATTGTTCTGCTGATGAAATAATAACCTTGCACTGAACTGCTTATTTCAGTTATAACATGCAAATGTGCAAATTACCACAAGGTCAAAAACCTGTTGATAGTCAAAAGTGGGCAAGTGTTTTCAGTCTGTCCAATTTCATTGAATAAAATCTTATTTTCAACCATGTCATAAACCTTCAATCGTCAGTCTAATTGCATTCAAACTTTTCTTTCTTTCTTTTTTTTGTATCTTTGTTCAGGGCCATGAACAAAACACACAGAACCCTAAAGTCATTAAATCGTAATGAGTTGTAATAAAACCACATATTCGTTTTTTTAACTTACCGAACGCTCAGAAATCAATGTAACCTATTCTCCATCCCACACTTTCTTTAAGAGGTCAATATTGTGTGAAATGAAGACCTAAAAATCCTTACTTCACTTTTTCCAGAGCTGTTTTGAAACATTATCTGCTTCTGCACTCTTCAATTATCTGGAAAAAGTGCCGGTAAAGAGTTACTATGAGAAACTACAAAAATGTCGTGAAGTAAAAAGCACTTTATAACGATATTATAAGACTTCCCACGACGTTGAAGAATTAGTGTGCTGGTTTGTATCTGCCTTTGATATTCCAAATCAGTTAACACAAAGGGATTCTCTCGCTTCCTCAGCACATTTTATGTCATTGCCACTGTATACTTTCCAACCAATTACTACGCAGCTCATTTAATATTCACACTGCCGACAACCAATCAGTGCATGGGCTATTTAGTTATTATTTAATTAATAACCAAAAACAGCCTCTTCTTCTATTCGGGGCTGTAAAATTCATGAAGGCAATTTTCAGTCAAAACAACGTAAAATACACAATTTAGAGAGCTCGGACAGCTAAATAAAAAAGCCAATGAATGAATTTCATTGGACCTTTAAGTTCTCGGACAAGTGGTCTCACATTTGACCCCAGAATACTTTGGTGCTCAGAGGAGTTTCTGCTTTCCTTCTTCACGTTTCGGAGCAACTGTTGTTGGAAATAAGCTTTCTGTTTAAAACCCTTACAAACAAGCCATAACTTTTTTATTGTCCTGTCATAAACTTACATGGGAATATTGGCAGCTGTTCCATTTTTTTTTACTTGTTAGTTTTTGTTTTTTCTCTGTACAATAATGATCTCAACACTGTTTGGAAACAGTCTTAAAACCCTATCCAGACTGCTGGGTACCAAATTTGAAACCTTGATATCATTTCTGATCTCTTCCCCCTCTAGCACTATGTTTTCACACACTGATTCTGCATTTCGATTCAGTTTTTGTTTAATCAGCAAGGACGCTACGAGTATGACATATGTCACTCGTTCCTTTTCTCCAGATGTGGTCTGGACCTCATTTTAAAACGTGGAGTCGTGAAGTGATGTCTTGTCGTGTAAACGGAGGGTCGTTCTCTCGTTTTGTTGCATTACGCCGCAGTCACATAAAATTGAGGGCATATCATCTTTTTTTTTTTTTTTCAGTGGGAAATAGTGGTGAAATCAGCAGCACGCTGCCTACTGCAGCCTTTCTAAGTCAACCTGCGTGATTAAATGCTTTGCTCCCATGTCCCATAAATACATGCTACAGGGCCAGCCACCAAAAAAATCACTGCCCGTGGCCCTCAAGGGCCAAGGACAAACCACTGTGTCTGTTTAGTTGGTCCCAACAGCTGTTTCTTTTTTCTTCTTCTTTTTATGCTAAAATAGGATTTCTACTAGGCAGGTATATATTACCCTGCGTATGCAGCGAAAGGACAAATGAAGCCTGCAATCTGATCCAACACTAGGCATTTGTTCGTCCCACTTTTTTTCTTTTTTTTCTTTTTTTTTAAAGGCCTGTAGAAGTTGCTTTGTAGGAAGCAAAGCCGCATCATTTCTACTCGAGGGCCAGGCTCTCATAAGCCATCTTTATGAGCCTCTATCTGAGACTCATAAAGATGGCTGGTCAGTGGTGCTCAGTTTATTCCTCAGTTCTCTCATTATTTCAAAGACTGTCCATTAGTTAAAGTTATTATTCAGACTGTTCATATAAGACGGTGCTTTTGAAGGTTGATTGCCTGAAGATTGAGGAAGGAAGCTTGGAAACTCGAGAAGAGATTAATAGGCGCTGCAACTTTCACAGTTTAACCCAACATGATTTATGACGCTTTCGTGTCTGTCGGTGAAACAGGCGCAGTTGCACAGCCATCGTTCATCCCAGCACCACCATCAGAAAGATCCGAACGTAAACCAGAAACCAAAACCTCAATGAATCCCGTGAGAAGTGAACTCCATTGACTGTGTGAGGGGTCAGGTTCTGATACCGTAACCTCCAGGGCAATTGGGATGTTGCAGGATATTAATTCATCAAGTTTTTGTTTTAAAAAAAACAAACAAACAAGAAAAAAACACCATATAAATGACGAGTTTCCCACTTTAGACAAGTTCAGGAAGCAAATGCAGCAGTTGTTCTCATCACTTCTTTCGTCAAAATGCAGTTAAAGGAGAAATATTATACTGCTTGCAGCATATTAAATTAACTGGGTCATTTCTGCGTGTGATGAATGATCTTTGGGTGTGATAAATTGGTATCCTTTCTTAATTATATTTGCATAATGTTTTTTTGCTGCTTCATTTCCGCTCATACATGTGCAGAAAATTTCAAAGCCTGAATTTGTTTCTTCCCCCTTCCATATTTATTATTTCTCTCAAATAGGCGGTTTGCACAGTTTCACTATGCAGAGACTCAGTTGCCATCTCACTGTGCAATCACTGTGTAAAACTCAGAGGTGTCATAAAGTGCCGTCATTAATCATTAAAAGACAATCACGATATGGCAATTAAGCGTATCCACAGTCAATTATGCTGTGATTACAGTATGATTTTTGTGCTCATTAAATTCATTCTCATAAATGTGAAAGAGACATTGAAATTTCTTTGAAGAAGGGATTGGTCTGACAAAAAAACAAACAAAGAAAAAGGCTCTTGATCTGTTTTTGATGTTTTACACATCACGCGTCTCCGAAAGCCCAAGATAACAGCACATAAGACACTTTGCTCTAAAGTCGTACTTAAGATCACTTTCTGTACTGCAAAACTCTCATTTTTGGAGTTTTTGCGAGGTCTCAGAATACACGCTAAAATGATGACGATCTATTGTAGCGACTCGACGCAATTTCTAACCGAGAAGAAACAAACTGGTATTCATGCACAGCCTTAACTCTGTAAAGTACAAGCGAACAAAATGGGGACAGTTTGCTAATCATAATAAACATGGCTCCAGCCAATCACTACGGAAGCCCTTGATGGTCATACATGCATACATTTTATTTCTCCCGTTGTCCCGTGATAACGAGTTGTTTTTTTCTTACATTTTCCCGTCATAACGAGGTAATTAATTTGAGATCTCAAGGGCATGGCAATGCCCTGATGAAGGTCTATGGACCCAAAGCTTGGTGAAAAATACACTTTTTTGCATGGATCTAAGTGTGCAGAGGCTTTTTTTCTTAGTTTTCTTGAGATCTCAAATTAATTATCCTGTTATCACGAGAAAACAGCGAAGTTATGTCGTTATCACGTCAAAACGGGGGAAATTGCATGTATGCATGTATGGCCGTGATTCCGTAAATCACAGACAAGGGGGGGGGCTTTTACTTGTGCTTGAGCTTGTGAATGAAATGAGGGAGGAGGGAGAGGATTGAGAGTGCGATGGAGCATCTTTTCACTGGCAGCGCTGCAGGGAGGAGGAGGGAAGAGTTGGCTCTCTGTGATTTGTTGATATTTTGTTCAAATATCAAGAGGCGCGACTTCATCCTGGAATCACTTACCCTGCCTTTAATCGCTTTGAAATATAGTGATTAACAAAGCATGAAACTCTAGTAAAAGAAAAGTTTAAGTGACAGCGAGCTGAACATCGCTTCAAGCGATACAACTTTTATTTAATAGAAATGGGTGTTTCTGAAACCATTGTTGAATTTTGCCTGAGTACATGGAGTTAGTTTGTGAACACAGCCTTAGGCAGTGTCTCTGACAAGTTTAACAAAATAACAAAGATGCCCTTGAACGTGAGAAAAAGAATGGAGTTAGATGTCAAAAGTTTTCATGAATTATATTTTAAAATATGCTTTAGTAAAAAAAAAAGAAAAAAAAAGAAGGACCACCGACCTTGTAATGCAAAGACACCGTCTCGGTTCACCACACATTATTACACCAAGAGGGCTCCAAACAAATCCAGCACTTCAAGGATCTCATCCACCTCTAAGTCCTTGCCATTGTGAAACTGTATGTGTACCTTAAGGACCTGACTTCTAAAAAGATAGGTGAGTACCCACTAAACTTCTTAAATGCTGCTTTTATTAAAAAAAACAAAAAAACAAAAAAACATTTGGGACAATGGAGAAAACAGTTGAGTTGACAGAGCAGCTATGATCCTCTGACTGCTCTTTTCACTGTCAGCAGTTCTCCATACACATGCTAAACAGTGCCAGCAAAGCACCCAAATTCAATTTATGTCTATTGTGCAAGTGGCAGAGGATACAGAAATATACACATTTTTTTTCCCCCGAAGATGCAAATACAAATTTTTAATTTCCAACAATTTCCGTGCCCCTTATTCCTCTTGGGCCAGTTGTGTATTCTCTCCATATGGTGCGGTAGAATGTTCCAGGTGTTCCTTTCCAAAAATAGCCTGCATATTATTGTGAAATTATTACTCATTAAAAATGTATACACAGAATAATGTACCCGAGCTTTGTTTTTTGTCTTCCTTTTTTCATTTTTTTAATCACAGATCTTGCACGGTGACAGATGAATAATTATAAAATATGCTTGTATATACTCATATTTACTGGCAGTTCAAATCTTGTTCTTCAGTTGTATAGCTTGAGCTGATTATCATTCATTATCAGGTTGGACGCTCAGCCTGTCTGGAGCAATTGCAGGTCAGAACGTGGTCTGTGATGTTCAGCTGGCGCAGCGTAGGGAGACGCATCCATATTTTATTCTGGCCCATGGCAAGAGCCAAGCTATACATAGAACTTTCTCCTCACTGCAAACGGCAAACCGTCCCTTAAAATATGCAAGCAGAGGCGAAAGCGAACAGAAAGGAAAAGTGTCTGTCTCAGGATGGGACATTAGATGCTTTCCAGTAGATGGGAATGACAAGACGTGTGACAGTTAATGTTTAAGCTGCAGTGAAAACAAAGAGGGAGACGGAGGGGATGCGTTTCTGTCTGATCTTGTTGTTTTCTCGTCCTCCTGTCAAAGTCAATGTTATTTTATTGTCTTTACGTTGGAGATGCTATGTCACTATGCATTTTTTTTCTTTTTTTTTTCTTTTTTTTATAACATTTAGGGGCACTGATACAACTTTCCCCCTCTGTTGGTGCATCTAAATAATGTTAAGAATTCAAATAATGTTTGAACAGACTCTTGTAGTTTATAGTGCTCTTGTAGCAACCTCATAATATTGTATATATATATATACACATATGTATGTGTGTGTGTATATATATCTATATATATATATATATATATATATATGTATATATAGTA
>JBAMYA010044962.1:0-12063 GCA_037176975.1 Arrhamphus sclerolepis
TGTGGTACTCCACAGCTGACCTTAGTATGACTGGAATAATCATTATTTACATGGACAAACTGAAAACGGTCAGATAAGTATGACTGAAACCATCTTAATGCAGTTCCTCTAATTCCAACCGCTTGCGCTAATCTATTGAGAAGAATCTGGTGGCTGATAGTATCAAATGCTGCGCTGAGATCCAAGAGGACAAGAACAGAGACAGATCCACTGTCAGAAGCCTGTACTATGATGAGGTCTAAACCCAGATTGAAGCTCATCATTAATATAGTTTCCACAAAGATGATCATTTAACTGATTTAGAACAATTTTCTCAAGAATTTTAGAGATAAAAGTATAGCCAAATTATTTCTTTATTTAGGCTGAAATGAGAGTCAAATTCATATTCATCAACAACACGCAATTGCTGCTGATGCAAAGGAGCTTGAATTTATACTTTATCACGTCTTGCTAATTTCCTTTTATGTAAATGTGACTGACAGCTGAAAGTCTGTCTCATCACATGTTTCCTCGAAGTTCAAAGAATCAATTCTGTGCTTTCACAATCATAATGTCAAAAAGATTATTAAATTCAAGTTGGAACCCTAAATAAAGTGATGCTGTGAAGTGAGTTGGCAGACCTGTCAGGAATAAGGAACAAGTCTTCATTGAGTCGTGCAATGCCACCTGTATGACGGGATTATCTGCATGTCAGCCATATGATGCAAATGACTAGACAAACATAAAAACACAGTTTGCAGCGATAGTTGGTTTTCATAAAGCAACTGGAGTGATGGACTGCACGCACATTGCTATAAAGGCATCATCAAATATGTGTATGTTAATAGGAAGATCTTCCATTCTGTAAGCATGCCAGTAATCTGTGATGCAAAAAAAGCACCCAACTAATGTTGTCACATAGTGGACTGGATCAATCCACAACTCATACATCCTTACAAATACCATGGGGATGAGGTACCAAGCTTATAATGTTTTAGGGGTTGAGGCTTCTTGGTTTGTGATGCATTTAAAAGTGTCATCATTTAAAACTCCACATTTAAAAGTTCATTTGGTGTATAACAATTCAATTGCCCATCAGGTGACAGTGGATACCCCCAACACCCACAGATACAATTGAAAATTAATCAGCGTTTATGTACATACCACCTTACAGTTACTAGATGGCACCTAACGCGCTTACATCAAATGACAAATAAATCATAAGAACTAAAATAGAAAGGTGACAGAAAAAAGTTGGTGGTGTTACCTTGAAAGGAATGGAGGGATGATAAACCAATGAATGAGATGGAGTAATTCTCATGAATTATGCAAAAAGGTAGACGCAACCATAGATGCTGATTGAGGTGCTTGCTTGAACCCCAAGGAGTCACACACACATGCTGCTATTAAATCCCAACCTATATTAATATTTATTTGTGAAAAATATATTCTATGTTCTCCAATACATCACCTGCTGTAAAACGTTACCTTGGTCCTTCACCTTCTAGGCTCCATATGTGTACAGTGAATTCCAATGCCTCATTTTTTGTTGCTGTTCTTATAACAAAGGGCTCGTGTAGGCATGTGATGTACGATTACAGTCTGCCTGTGCTGTTATATTCTGAAAACCAACAGATTCTCTTTATTTTATTTCTTTTGCCGTTGTTGTTGTTTATTGAATTTCTTTCTGAAAAAGGGAAAAAACTTCTGGGTTGCTTCTGAAATAGTTGTGATTCATGTAGTGGAACTACACCTATTCTCTTAAATGAGTTTTCCAGTTAACTGCATTTTGTTAAGTGCCTCAACTTAAAGAGAAAAAAATACCCTCATTATTTTAAGCCAACTTTTTCATCACCACAACACTTATTTTGTTAAGTTTTATAGTTGGCTCATTGTAAATTTCTTACATTTGTGACTCATCAGCTTTCATTTTACAGTGAGCAGTTTTATTCCTAATGAATATGCCCAAGGACCCGAAAATGTCCTTTAGTCTGGCAGTACAGTGTGTGGATTTCAGCCAAAGACAGTATATTTGGCTCAAATCTTCCTCCATTACAGTTTGTGTCCACTTGCCTGAACAATGTTAATAACTAGCAAGAAGCAGCGCTGACTGTTAGCGCCGGACTCTCATATTTGAATGTGGATGCAAAGACTGATAAGCTGTTCTGATCCACAGAAGAAAGGAGCTACAACAAAGGGCAGTTTCAAAAACAAAGGGAAGAGGAAATTAAATCACTGATGAAACAGAGGAAAACACATGCATTCAAAGTGGAGGATATGAACAGGCGAAGACATATGAACTGTTGACATCAGTTAAGAAAGTTTAATCAGAATTGAGGAATCTCATCTTTAAAAAAGACCTCAAAGTGGACAAGTACACTGTTGAGTTGTTGATCCAACAGAATTATATCATCACCTAGCACTTTTGTGCAACATACAAGCTTCAGGTTTCAAAAAACAAATGCACTTTTAAGAAGATACAGTATTTACAATGTGGCAGAAGCAGTGGTTTCTGTTCCTTTTTGGAACTGTGTTTTTAACCTCATTTGACCTTAAGCATTCCTACTATCTCATTATTTAAGGGAAATGTTTCTGGCTGCTTGCTTTGGCTTGTGTTTAATTTCACCTCATTTCTCCTACCTATCTTTCTATGTGGATATCAGGGCAGAAGGGAAAGCTCTGGAAAAATACCATTAAGTTGAAATGTGTCACTGCACAGTCAGGCAGAGGTTGTGAGTTGAAGGTGGAGAGGGGGGATGTATCTGAGAGCAATGACTCACGGCAAAAGATTACATTCTGTTGCTATGTAGAGATGGAGGGCATGGAAGCGTGTATCTGTGTGTGTGTGCATGTAAACATGTGAGTGTATGACGAGGGTGAAGGAGCCTGTCGATGCCTCGAGTGACATAATGCCTAGAGCTCATCTCTACTGTTTAAGTAACTTTTTCACAGATAGCAGCTTCAAATCAGCCTCCAAACTCCATCTCACAAACATTATTTATCATAATCAAGCTCATAATCAGTGATGACCCATGTCACATTTACTTTATATTCCGGCATCAGCCCAGCTGCCATGAAAAATCACTAGGATCACTAGGATTTCTGGAAATCAAGGATTCGTATTAGCTCTACATCTGTATGTAAAACAGGAGCGCCCCTGTGCTGATACTTTGTCAGGGATATGAAGGACTTTGAAAGGCTATGACTGAGTAGAAAAGATTATCCTTTTACTAACATGAACAAATATAAAGATTAAAACAATACATTTTTGCGTTAACATTTCCGTGTGACGAGTATTACACGGGGACCTGTAACTAAACAAAATACCACTGCATCATGAGATCTGTCTTTCATGCAGCACATTTAGATGAGATAAACAGCGTCTGTGTTTGGCGAGAATGTACAGGACTGACATTAATGCACAGATGCACTGTTCTTGCATTACATAACATTCACAGCTACAAACAACGTGTACTTCAGCTGGCCGGTAACGTTTGACAGAAAGGTAATTGTAGCTGGAGTTTTGATTATTGTGGATGTTTTGAACTGTCAGACGACCACTGAGTATTGAGCCTGATGAAAGAAAAATGTTTCTCCCCACATGATGACAAACTGATTTCTAAGAAAGTAAAAAAAAAAAAAAAAAAAATACTTGTTTCAAGATAAATGGTCTTTTTTTAAAAGCATATCTCATTTAAGAATTCTAGCCAAGCATTTTTGTCTTACCCCACTGACAGATTTCTTTAATATAAGACATTTTGACTAGATTTAGGAATGTAGGGTTACAGTATTCTTAAATCTAGTCAAAATGAATTTAATTTCAAATAATCATCACCAAGAATTTTGTTGTTTTGTTTTGTTTTTTGTGAAAGAAAGGATTGTTTACAAACTGGAAGTTTACAGCACTAAAGTAACTGTCACGCTCTTCATGACAACACACACAGGGGTTCATTTCTTCAGCACACCTTTAGCATGACATACATAATCACTCACACCATGAAAACAATAAAATAAATTACAATTTGTGTCGGCAACATGCAGCAAAACATTAAAATAATATGCATAAAATAAAACTGGAATACAAACAAGGTATAATCCACAGATAAAGTGGAAACGTCTTCTGTTGTTTGATGGTTATGTCCTTTTTTGATATTTTCTTGTACAACAAAAATAATAATTTCTTATTCTCATGTGTCCATGTGGAAACAAAGTTCTGCTCTTTCAGTTCAGCCAAACACGGACGCTCATGGAGTAAACTATACAGTCACATTTGTGTTTAAGTGCAATAAACTAAATTTTTACAATGAATGTGGCTTAACAAAAGGTATCATTTCACATGAAACACAATTAACATAATTACAGCAAAGAAATTAAGAAAAATGTAAAAATTACAGCATTTACAATAACCACTGAGGAAACGTGGAGACATCAAAATATCAATGGGCTTTACAACTTGTAGGGCTATGAAGCTGCTTTGCTAACATAATCACCACCTGAGTACCACATAGCTAATACTATGAAAGTACAGGGAAAACTTGTTCTCTTCTACAAAATTGTGTTTTCGTGTCCTTAATAGTCATCAGACATATTATATCCACTCTGTTTTTGTTTATTTTTTTTTTTATTTTTTTTTCCTGTAGACAAAAAAAGGGAAAAAAAACCAAAACAAGACAAAAAAAAAAAAACACAGCAAGGATATTTTGGGGAATTACACTTACACTGTTTATATAAAGCCGTTCTTGTGATTACAGCAGCTCATGTCTGCAGCCACTTATTCATGTGTTTCCCTTTTTGTCCCAGCCAGAACATACTGCCTCAGAGGAAAGTTGGAAAAAAAAAAAAAAAAAAACACTTGAAAATCATAACAAAGTATGTTGAAGTTTTTGCACAGGCCTTGATGGAGAGTTACAGCCCTGTCCACAAAGTATTCTCACACTTTTTCTCTAGTTTTCATGCATTTTCAGTCTTTGTCCTTTAAATTCATCCATTCACTGCTTCCTGTTTTATCTTAAGTCCCTTCTGTGCCTCAGTTGCTCTGCCTGGGGTACAGCGGGGTCAGCCAACAACCCCCCACTCTTAAGTCAATACAGCACGATGCAAAGCAGTCAATACCACAGAGGATTCAAGATAGTATTTCAGAAGATATACAGTCTATTGTCGCATTTCTCTCCATAAATGGAGATTTACGGTCCAGTTATTTAATATAATATAGGTTTAACATGTGGATTCACTTGCTGAAAGACATATTTATGGTGTCCTGCTCTACCAATGCTAAAATAGCTTGATTATTCCACATGATGTATTAAAACTAAAGAGCGTAATTCCAACCAAACCATATTTTTTTCTTACAAATTGAGTGTAAACTGAATTTTAATTAGTCATCCTATGCTATAAATGTATGTTTCATCATCACCATCACCAAAACTTAGCTTAGTGTCTAGGCCTACCACAGATAATGCATGCAGCTAGATAATGGGATAGTTTATAGGCCAGCCTCCAGGCTAACAGCTTGTTAACAGTGGTTTTTGCTGCTACATCGGTTTGCAAGGCAGCGATGAACATGATCTAGAAGCTGAAACTGGAATGAGCTATGCAGAGGTGTAAACGGAAGTGCTCCAGACCAGTAGGGGGACCAGACCCTCAGTAAAACCAGGAAGCCAAAATTTAACGTGGGATTTTCAAAAAGAAAGTTGGAGGAAGAAAGAAAGGTTTGTTATACTTCATTTCTTTTTCAAACATGCAGTCTTTTACAGTATTATAGAATAGCAGCATAGTTACTTAGGTAACGTTAGCGTTCTATAGACTTTGATTTACAAGTTTGCATCAGGGATGCAAACTTGTAAAGCATCAGGGATACAAACTTGTAAAGCAATGGTATAACAAACCTTTCTTCCTGTGATTGCAGCATTTTGTTTGTGGTTGCATTTGTTTTGCTGATTGTAGATTTTGCTTCTATTTTTTTGTTATTGCAGTGTTTTTCTGTTGCATTTGTTTTTTTTTTGTATTTCCGTGTTTTGGAGTTTGCATCATACATGTGTTTTCAGCTCATTTCACCGTTTGCTGCGCGTTTGCACCTGTTGGCCACCGTAGAATAGGGTCTCCTTTTTCTCCTACCTTTTTAAATATGCCTAATTATTTGCTAACCTCAAAGAATGCTTCAGAAAGCAACAGCTTGGAGAATATGTTATTTCACAACTTCAAGAATGACAAGGCAATTTTTATTGAACCAACTGACAACACGGTCATATAAGTGCACACATACTGTTGAACAATGAGAAGGCATTTCAGTGTGCTAATGGAAATATGTTGTTGTACTACATCTACTATTTCACCTGCATACATTGAAATTAGTGGCTGTTTTTCTAGAATGCTTCTTAACCTTGACCAGATCAGTAGCCAAGCTCATCTACCTTGCAGGGTCTCATCAACAATAAACCAGTGTAAATGCCAATATTAGTTATGGGTTGTGTTTCAAAGATGTAATTTGATGTAAGCAACTTATTAAAAATATTGGATATAGACAATAAATTGGAATTTGGCATCAAGACCTACATAATGAAGCCTCAAAATGCTTTCGTGTAGAAATGCAGTTCTTCTAACTGCAGATTAGAAGTTGTTTTATTAAGATAGCGCTTATTTGAAAATCTCTGAGCTCTTTGGAGATGTGTGACTCCCCTAGCTGAGCTGTGACATCATCAAATACATTGCAGTTTCAGCACCAGAAAGAACAAACTGGGTCCTCCTGTCCTGTTCTTTCTCCCAAGTCAAGCTCACTAAGCATGAATTACCAAGTAAGCAGATGAAATCTCAGTATTTTTACTGATACACAGCAAAAACACTGCTCTCATTCTAATAGGGATTATTATTGATATTAAAGTCATTAACAGGTTTGTCATCCATCCATCCATGCATTATCTATACCTGCTTTGTCCTGTACAGGGTCACAGGGGTCTGCTGGGGCCTATCCCAGCTCACTTCGGGCGAAAGGCAGGGGTACACCCTCGACAGGTCGCCAGTCCATCGCAGCAGGTTTGTCATGTTCTTCCCAATTAATATGACGTACGAAACACGTCCAGCTGTGAACTTGAATTGTGTGGCATTCTGTGGCCATACAGTATGTTATTAAAGCAAAATACAAATGAACAAAACAAACACTTTGCACACACTCACAACAAAGATTTTTTTCTTTTTCATACCAAGTAAAAATATTTTTTAAAATACCTTAAATAGAACCCCAGTCTATTCTCCCAGTTTCTGTAAGTGTGACACATCAATGACTCTGACTGACAACCAGAGGAAAAACAGACGCTGAGTGTGGATTGCTTTCTTGCATGAATCTAAACACAACTATCCTCCAGTGCAGATGTCCTTCAGCCTAAAGGGAAGGAAAATTGAAAAACAACAGTCAGTCCCATGAGTTATCTGCATTATGACTCCTATTGGACAGGCTAAGTCACCAGCCCACAGCCAGAGCACATTTTTTGGCAGAAAATGTGTAATGCTAAAACGGTGCCAAGCAAGCTACACTTTAACAATTTGGAGCATGGCAAAAACCAGCCATATGGTGGGATAGATATTATGCAAGAAATGACTGGACCACAAACAAAGTGGATTGGCCATTCAGCAGCAGTTTTTTTTCTTCCTTTTTAGTTTGTGTAACTCCCTTTTATGTTGACTTTGGGTTTTACAATTGGCAGCCCTTTGACAAGCACAAATAAGCTATTCCACATATTGCAAAGAAAGAAAAAACAACACAAATGATGTATCCATTTTAGGTATATTGTTCATTTTCTGGTATTTATTTGTCTTTTAGCCCTAACCAACATAGGTGATGTGTGTGAGTGTTACCCTTTATAACTCCATATCTTGTGCAGCCAAGTTGGGAGGAGGGGATTTAATTTGATCTACTTCTCTTTTTTTAAAGATATTTTTGGCTCTTGTAACCTTTATTTACAGTACAAAGGGACAGGAATCAGGGCAGAAAGAAAGGGGAAGACACGCTGTGAAGGGTCGACGACCCGACGTCGAACTCGTGACCTGCTACTTTAGGCTATTGCTTCATCCGTCCGTTTTAAGCACTCGACTATGCAGCAGCCCAATCTACTTTTAATAAATTTATTGGGGAAACAAGTCAAATGAAGATCACAAAGAACTGGTCTTTACAGTTCTCTGTTATTTTATTGCATTGTGGAGAAGGGTTTGATAACTAAAAGAAAACTAAGTCAAGGGTCTGTGTATCTGAAGATGATCACTACTGATGGTTTGGCTTATATCTTGCAGAACATGCAGAGTGGTCCACATGCAAGCAGTCGTATACGGACACATTTGAGCACATTTCTCCTTGTAAAACAGTCATACTTGACAAGTTGTCCTGTAAGTCATAAAACCCCTTAGAACAAGCCCTAATAGTAAAGACTGGTGTCGCTGCTCCCATTTGAGAGATTTATGCATAATTTCTGTTCCTGAAGTAATGAAGGAATGACAGCCCTGGTTCATGAGCACGGATGAATTGTGAAGTGGAAGGGCCGTACATGAAAGTAGTTTCAGCCAAAGAACATAAATCTCTGGGGTCAAGTCAGAACTAGAGCTTTTCTCTCCTTCCAGTTTTATCTCAACGGGACTGAAATTCACACTCTCCGTGCTTTTAATATTTATAATTGGAAGATATGACAATGTCTTAATATGTTGAATTCTTTTTTACTCGCAATAAAACCATGTGTAGAACACAAGCTGTGTTTTAAAGAAACCGCATCATGCTCATATCTCAGGCAGGATGGGTTGACCTGGAAGCATTAAGCAGCTAATGGAGTTGCAGAATTTAATAAATGGAAGGAAGTTTCTTGTGAACTTATGGCACTGTGATTCACTGTAATCTTTCAAGCAGGAAAGCACACCATACCCTTCTCCTCCAGTGATCATCATCATTGTCTGCTGATCCCTATCTACAACCTTCAGTCATGTTTTTAAAAGGAACAAGGCCATTGCCGAATTTTTTAATTTACCAAAGGATAAACTTCCATTACTTCCATTTTGTTTCTGTGGTGCCTGCTTTCGTCTGAAATTCAAACAGCATATATAAATAAATTTTTTTTTTTTGCTTGACTACTAATTTGCATGTCTTCTCTCAGCAGCTTGTGTATTGTCACAGCCGACACTCATACTGAACCCCCCTGGGATCCTCTAAGATCAGGGGCTAAGTCAAAGCTTATGGGAACTAATCTTCACCAGTGTGCTCTCTTCCTCTCACATCACCAAGCACTGTGGTCATCTGGAGCATCCTGGCGGAGATCTGATGCTCATGAGGACCAAAGCCTTATAGTGACAGGAGCATTATCATGACAGAATAAAAAAAACAAAAAAAAAAACACTGGTACAGATTCAACTGTACTTGAGTTCAATTAAAGAAACCAATCAAAGGAGATACAAAAACTCTTCTGAGGCAAGCCAAAAAGTAAACCGTGATCAACAAATGAAAACACACACAGAACTCCCCTCCCCCAAGAGATTTGTTTATCATGATTTACTTTTTGAAAGTTTATCACAGTCAAAGTCAATAATTAACACATATAAACACTTACATATAGAAACCTCTCCCTGTGTGGTCTTCTGATGCCCCCACCCCAAACCACCAAATGCTCTGATGGAAGTGGTGTTTCTCCTGTCTACAGAATATGAAATATTGAAATGAAATAAAAGTTTTACTTTGAAATGTTAAACCCTGGATAGGTATATTTTCAAAATTGACTAATCTGTGTTATTGTTAGGAATTGGGACTGGTTTTGTGTTTTCTTTCTTTTGGTTTTCTTGAGTTTTGTCTTGTTTTCTTGTATCCCCTGTGTCTTTTCGGATGCTGTCAGTTTTACTTCCCTGTTTCTGTGCTTGGTTTTGTTCTGGTCATATCTCTTCTGTTCTGTTTCTATGTCACTGTGCTCTGTCTGGGTGTGAGCTTTTGTGAGTTTTTGTTTTGTGAGTTTTTGTTGTTAAGTTTGTTGTGTTTTTTCTGTTCTTTTGGAGGGTTACAAAATATTTTCAGTATAAATTCTGTGTGTGTGTGTGTGTGTGTGTGTGTGTTCTGAATTCAATGCTTTGTTTTAATAAAGGACTTATGGACTACTTCTACCTCTGACCTGCAATGGGGTCCTGGCTTTTCTACAAATCTTCTTTTTTTAATTTGCTTATAGGTGACAATTTAGGATTGGTGAAAAAATAAAATTTAATGAAATAGTAAAATGTTGAAAAAGAATATATATTATTTCAGAGATATTCACACTGCTGGCCAGCTGTGTTTGGCCCACTTTATATAAGCAACCTCTTTAGACCACAAACAGTGAGAATACTTGTAAACTAATGTCAATATTTTATTCCGGTTGCCGGGAAGCAACTCCAGGGAGTGTTTTCTATGATACACTTCCTGCATCATCATAAGTAAACAAAGAACATGTTAGATGCTTTGTGCTAGTCAGTCCATCCTCTTTTTGACACTTATATTTGATGTGCCCCTTTATTGAGAAAGGCTGTCCATTACGTCAACAAAAAGGCTTTTAATTCAAGACATCTTTATTTGCAGAGTCATTTATCTCCTGAAAAGGATAATTAATCAGAGCCTTTAATTTCCCTGTGCTTCTTTTGTCATCATCTTGATTAATATTTAGTGATCTCATAATGCACCATTCACTTTGTGAGCTGTAAATCAGTTTGCACCTTTAGGTTTAACACTTTATTGCTGCCATGCTTCATGTTCAGCACGTCCAAATCAAAAATAATTTAAAAGGATTCATGAGCATATGAGTACAAGAAAAGGGTCATTTTATATGAATTTTGTAATGTCAAATGTTAATTTAATAGCTATATGATAAAGAGGCTCTTTACAGTAACTTATTATTATTATGATTATTAATAATCATAATAATAATGATAATAATAATACATTTTATTTGAAGCGCCATGTTGTGTTAACATCCTGTAGGCACAGGAAAAGCAATTGTGAATGCAGTATTATCACCACATAGGCTGGTCTGTGGTAAGTCTGTGAGATGTTTAAACCAAAAAAAAAAAATGTGGTAATGAAATGACATTGTTATGTTAGTGGGTTGTAGAGAGGACCCAGCTGTAGGAGACAGGAGGCAGAAGTAATCTGCAATGACTTCCTTTATTCCAGTAAAACACAGGGTAGAGTCACTGGGAATGAACATACACAAACCAGCAAGGAGCAAGCAAAGACAAGACCTTATACACACAGGAGGTAACGAGACGCAGGTCCAAACACTCAGGACGGAAGGGACAGAGGAAGGAAAAGTGAACAAAACCAAACAGATTACTCCCAGTTTTATTTTGGCAAAGTCATAAGAAACAAAACCACTAATACTAAATAAAACCCAGATCCCAACAGATATCAGCACAATAGGTCAACAGTTTTCAGACTCCCTGGTCTGCTATATTTCCAAACAAGATTGGCTTATTTCATATTTATGTATCTAATGGATGGAAACAGAACTACTGCACTGAGGTGTCGGGTGTGGTTCTGCTCAGCTGCTGAGGAGAGGAGATGCTGCGGCTCAGGAAACAGCATCTGAGAGGAACTGATTTTTACACCTGTGCTGCATGTGCCAATCAAGTTCCTCTCTATGTAAACAGCAGCACTCTGGCTCCGAGAAAAAGACTGAAAGACCAGAGGCCTGTATCATGAAGCAGCATTAAATGTTCCTGGGTTACTCAGACCTGTCCAGTTCAACTAACCCTAACAAACCCAGTCAGGATAATCAGTATCACGACGCTGTCTATCAAGTCGGTAAGTCAGTAACTCAACCCTGGGTTATCTTATCAAGACCCATGAACGCGCACGTGTAAAGGGCAGGTTCCGAAGCAGCGGACCAATCACAGTCATGAGTGTCATATAGGAAAGAGAGAGCATCTTACTTCACTTCAAAGCCACTTCACAGTGACTCATATCGATAAAATATGAAGAAGAAAAAGACAACCTATGTGAGAAATCTAACACTGTTGCCGTTGCCAGAAGGAGGCAAAATGCCTGGTGACACATAACAGGCAGCATAAATGCATAAGTTACACATATATCTGATACTG
>JBAMYA010044963.1:0-37021 GCA_037176975.1 Arrhamphus sclerolepis
GGTACGTAATAATTATAAAATATTAATATCTATAGATATCTAATAAGTTTATGTATAAATATAAATATGTGGTGGTCCGGACTTCAGGAAGGCCACACAGGTGAACATCCCACAGCAGGTGTAGTTGAACAGCAGCTTCACAACGCCTCTCATCTTTTTAAGTGGGAGAACTGGCACAACTGGTGGCTGAATAAATACTTTTTTTGCCCCTCTGTGTATAGTACATAACGTGTCACAACCCAGAAAGTGCCTAACTTACTGAGTTTAGGCTGATAAGACTTCCAATATTATAATGAATGAATAATAAAATTGTAGTATTTACATAAGCAGCAGTTGTTTAAAATGAAAATTGAGTACAGTGAGGTCACAGTGCACTTGTCATTTACAACACAGCAGCATTTATCTCTTATCTCATTAATAAACTTATTATCACCATCTGGACCTTTGTAACATCACAGTTTGCAGTCTGTATGTGTTTAGTTTGGAAACAGACTGAAGTCTCTCAACCATGGCACTATCTTGTACAGATCCCAACCCTTAATGATACCAGTTTTTGCATCTTATATTTCTCTTTCCAAATGATCAAGTTCTTTTTTGTAACG
Organism: Arrhamphus sclerolepis; assembly: GCA_037176975.1. Classification (NCBI taxonomy): domain Eukaryota; kingdom Metazoa; phylum Chordata; class Actinopteri; order Beloniformes; family Hemiramphidae; genus Arrhamphus; species Arrhamphus sclerolepis. The sequence goes on from JBAMYA010044963.1 coordinate 603, forward strand.
CTGCATTGTCTCTTCCTTTCCAAATGCACTTCATTGACCTTTATTGGGCTTATGCTTTCCAAGCATGCCATAGTTTCCCATTGTGTTCAAGTTACACTTGTCTACCATGATGGCAGTGGTCTTAAAATAGATGATCAATCAGGTTTGCTCTATAGTGTCCAGAAATCTATTGTGGTGATGAGTTCACTTCATCGTTCTCTACATAGAGACAGTGGAGTATTGCGCTGTATATGGTTTGATATAAATGATGTGCTTTTTCTTACCAGTTTCTTTGTGAACTGACGTAACAATGGCGGACCGGGAGGAGCGGCGCTTTGCTGAAGTTTCCTTGGAGTCTGTCAAACTTATGGCCGAAAGTGCAGGCGTAGAACTTGGTGATGATGTGGCTGGTGTGCTTGCTGAAGATGTCTGCTACAGACTCAGAGAGGCAGCGCAGGTCAGTGCTGCCTTGCAAAAACTGCAAATGTGTGCAATTTATACTTAAATCAAAATGAGGATACATGTAAGCTTCAACGTACCTATAATTGATGCTATAGTTAATTGACCCATTGGTCAATTAATTAACTATTTAACTGAACTTTAGTTGTCATTTCAGTTTTGGCTCCCATCGATTAAACAAAAAAATCATAATTAAACCAAAGTTATTTATTTCTGTACTATCTGGTGAAGACGATGTTTCTGGCCAGAAATGTGTATGGTTTATTTGAGTAGCTCTATGAGCTTTTTGCAATCTCTTTTTAAAAAAAATATTAATCCCAAGTTTGCCATTTTTATGTGTTTTTATGGATAGCTTTTTTAAAATATTGATGATTTCATTGGTGACCAAAATAACTGTGCTTCCGGTTTTCTTTGTCCGTACCCCTTGATGGTATGGTGTTAGCATTGCTATTTGAACATTGTATGGACCAAAGGAGACAACGGTAGAATGAGTAAAAGATCACAGCCTAATTGAATAAATGGTTTGGCCCGCATAGAAGCAGACCAAGGCTCACCTTTGTAAGTGGTCTCAGTGCTTGTTTGGTGCACACCAAGGCTGGGACGGCAGTGTCATTTATGAACCACCCTAACAGGGACCAGAGTTTGATTTAACTGAACCAAGGTGAACAGCCTTAGAATAATCAGTTAGATGCAGCGTTGGATATTAAGATTTTTTTTTGTTTGTTTTTTGTATTTTTTTGTTAAGGACTACGTTCCAACATACATGACTTTTGGACAGTAGGATGAAGGCAAGGTACCTAGCGTTGGTACAAGGCGGATACGCAAACGCTGCAATGCAGGGCCTCAGCGTGGTTAAAGTGGCGTGAAGTGACCGGGTTGCCACCACACAACAGTACTGATAATGAGCTGTTTCTAGGTGTCCTTATAGGGCTTTAAATACTGAAATGTTTGAAACTATTGGCAGTCACAAGAAGCACGTGACCACATATTGGCGACATCTAGAAGTGTCGTAACTGTCTTTCTACATGTAATTGTTAAAGAGCCTCTCAGTTAACCTGAACACTCATGTCCTGATACATCTGTGCTACAGCAACAGGACACAACTCCTCCATCTTCCTAGTCTCACCTGTTTCTCTGTGCCTTCTACTTTCTTTTTAATTTATTTTTTCTTTAGAAAAGCTTCTATTTGATGACAGTTGTTGTGATTATCATTACTGAATGACAGAGAATCCGAATCATACTGTCTACGAGTATGATCAGGAAGTAGATTAATACATTTTCCCCTTTTATCACCGCTCTCTTTTTTTGTGAAATCTCTAAGCTCCAAACAGTGAAATCTAATGATGCTCATGGATTTTTTTTTTTGTTTTGTTCCCAAACAGAACAGTTCTCAATTTATGCGGCATGCAAAAAGGAGGAAGCTGACAGTGGAGGACTTCAACAAAGCACTGCATTGGAGCAATGTGGAGGTGATTTGTAATTGATGACGTACGGTTACCAGTCATGTGTATGCAGTCCACGATGGTTCCTACTTTCAGCTTCCTACTTTCAGGCCATTTGTGGCTATGGATCCCAGGATGCTCTGCCCTTCCGTTCAGTGAAAGAGGGAGAGCTTTTCTTCGTTGAAGATCGGGACATCAATCTGATTGAGCTAGCTCTGGCCACCAACATTCCTAAAGGTTGTGCTGAGACCATGGTGCAAGGTATAGTGTGGCCTCTATTTTAACTTGATCGTCCAGTGAGGTGTTATCCTTGATGCTACTGAGACTCTGCTTGCCTTAAGTCTTAAGTGGTGTATATTAATGATGTCTTCTGTGTCCTGGCAGTAAACGTGGCTTATCTGGATGGAAAAGGGAACATAGAGCTTCAGGGGACAGGTAAGCCTCAACCACATTAAAAGACAACTGGTCCACCTTGTGCATGTGTTGTTAGCAGGACATCAGATGGGCAGCACCAGATTCATTCGCTCTGTGAAGGTCTCTTCTAGGAAGAACTGTGGGGTTGAGTTGTGTTTGAAAGTAATCGTAGCCTCTTTGCAGCCTGAGTAATTTGACTGAAAAAAAGTTGTTTTGGAGATAAATATGTCAAAATGTTTTTTTTAATTAAAAACAAGACATTAAAATAAAAAGTAAATAAAGTTTACACTTGCTCCAGAGATTGCGTCAGCTAGAGATTTTGTTTTAGTCCTGCCTGCTGTTGTGTTCTGACCAGAGTACTGAATTGTCATAGTTCCTACTGCAGTACAGTCTCTGTCAGAGGACCTGCTGAAGTACTACCAACAGATCACACGGGCCATTCTAGGAGAGGACCCCCACCTCATGAAGGTGAGATGCTGCCGAGCTCATGTTTTGGTTTTTCTGTGGGTAAACAATGTTTTACCTGTTGTTTTTTCCTCCGTGTGTTTCAGGTGGCTCTACTGGACCTCCAGTCTAACTCCAAGATTGCTGCACTGCTGCCATACTTTGTTTATGTAATTAGTGGAGTAAGTTCTACCAGTTCAACCTTTTCATTCTCAAAACCAGTTACAATGCTTCAAAGTATTTGATGATACAGCAAATACAATTTGGTGATCTTTTTCTTTGAACTCCTAGATCACTGAGAAAATGCCCTAAAACTCTGCATGTGTGCTTAGGTCTGATTCAGAGAGCTAAAGCTGATTTGAATCTCTGTGTATTTCCTATTGATATTTGTTCCAGGTGAAGTCAGTTAGCCACGACCTGGAGCAGCTGAACCGGCTTCTGCACATGGTTAAGAGCTTGGTCCGGAACCCATACTTGTACCTGGGCTCATATGTGCGCAGCCTGGTCTCCAGTGTCATGTACTGCATCTTGGAGCCTCTGGCGGCCTCCATTAATCCTCTCAATGACCACTGGACCCTCAGGGACTATGCTGCTCTGCTCCTCAGCCACATTTTCTGGTGTGAAAATTGTTTGACTATGTTGGTTTTTTTCCTCCCTGATTTATTGTAGATATTTTCAAATGGTCAAAATTTAAACTGGTCAGGTTTTATGGTCTCCTTTTGAGAATAATTGCAGTTTTCACTGGTTGTTTCGGATGTAACATCGAACAGTTAATGACTTTCACCACCTCTCACAAAGCACTCACTCTCCTTCTGTTGGGCTTTTCCTCTCAGGACACATGGTGATCTGGTGAGTGGTCTGTACCACCAGATCTTGCTATCTCTTCAAAAGGTTCTCTCTGACCCAGTGAGACCACTCTGCTCCCATTATGGAGCTGTGGTGGGCCTTCATGCTCTGGGATGGAAGGTATGTTCACCGTGTATCTCTATAAATCTTACAGCCATTTGCTTCTGAGAGATCAACAGAGTTGATTTCTGGACATAAATCCTAAAAATGAGTTTACCAGTTAGGCATCATTTGTGTGAAAAGTCATACAGTTGTGTTCAAAATAATAGCAGTGTTTTCAAAATGTGAGTAAAGCTCAAAACATTATAATATTTGTTATTTCTGTTCACTGGGAACATGGCACATTATATTTTACATCAAATCATGAAGAAAAAAATATCAATATATTAATTACTTTTCAGAAAATGAAGGAAAAATGATATTGGGCTGTTAAAAAAAATAGCAGCGTCAGCATTTTTCATTATTAACTCAAACATTTACTCAAACTGAAAAAAACGTTCAGATTTAGCGTTCCTGTTAATGACTAAACTAATATTTGGTTGTATAACCACTGTTTCTGAGAACTGCTTCACATCTGTGCTGCACCTGGAAACAGGTACTCCAGCCCAGGATGATTGACAACCTCCCACGATTCCTCTGCATTTCTTGATTTTGCCTCAGAAACAGCATTTTTGATGTCACCACACATTTTTCTTCTGGATTAAGGTCCAGGGACTGGGCTGGGCCCTCCATAACCTCAGTGTTGCTGGTCTGGAACCAAGATGCTGCTGCTTACTGGTGTATTTGGGGTCGTGGTCATTTCAAGGCCGTTTCCTCTTCAGCATGGGGCAGCATGACCGTGTCAAGTATTTTGATAGAAGCTAATTGATCCCTGCTACGCCATAAATAGGCCTGGCGCCATGTCATGATGCTTGCACCACCATGCTTCAGAGTGTACTGGGGCTTGAATTCAGTGTTTGGGGGTCGTCTAGCAAACTGTCTGCGGCGCTTGGACCCAAAAAGAACGATCTTACTTTCATCAGTCCACAAAAGGTTCCTCCATTTCTCTTCAGGCCAGTCGATATGTTCTTTGGTGGATTGTCTCCTTCCTCTTTGGCACATCTTTTTTTTTTTTTTTTTTTTGTCAAGTATTTTTATTGTATTTTAAAAGAGTTTAAACAATGATTGACAAATATTACAACAAGTTCCCTCCTTATATCCCCCCTTCCCACAGAACCAACTATGCCAGCATTAACAATCATTAAAGTAGCCAAAAATGAATGACAATAAATGAAATTAAATTCTAAATCGTTAATATAATTTATATTTTCTTTTAATAGCCTCTTTTTGTTACGTGCACATTTATGTTTAAAGAGACTTTATTGCAACTATTTTGAAGGTTCATCTAAGGATTAACCCAACACTATAGACATTTAGGGGTGGTGTATTTATATAAAAAAGTACTTATTTCGGTTTTATTTTCAAGGACAATTACCATCCGGTGCACCTCTGCTAATGATGCATACCTTGTTGAGTTCGCTCACAGCCAGAGAGCGTGCACGCTGTAGCGTGTTTACGTGTCCACGTGTTCACTAATGGTTCACCAATGGTGTTCACCCAAACGGACCATTAAACATTTCAGAATGGAGATAGCGTCACCTGCTGCACCGGAGCAGAGCTACTAGCATAACATAATATGTGTAAGTGTGTGTGTGTGTGTGTGTGTGTGTATATATATATATATACATATATGTGTGTGTGTGTGTGTGTGTGTGTGTGCGTGCGTGCATGCATGCGTGTGTGTGTGTGTACTTTCTGATTAGACTGGATTCTTGAGATATGTCCTATCTATATTTTCAGTAACTGACCATCCTTATACGATTGTTGTGATTTATACTAAAACACTATGACTGGACTTATATGGCAATTAAATGCTAAATGTATCTACATAAAATATATAAAGTGAATGACAGAGTTTTGGAGCTCTAAATCACAAGGCTAAAATTGTATACATTATTTCACTAAATTAAAACAAACAAAAAATAAATAAATAAATAAAAATATTTAATTTCAGTCCAAATTCAAATATTGGCAGAAATGAAAAAAAGAAACACACACAAAAAAAAAACATACAAATAAATATTGCTGCTAATATTTACCATACTATACCAATTTTATTTATAGAGCACTTTAAACACCCACGGGACCAAAGTGCTGTGCACAATCACATAAAACAAATATGATCAATCATAAAATCAACAAGAGAAATAGAATATAAAATAGTAAAATAATCAGAGTCCAACAAAGGCAACATCTCAGATTGTGTCGAAGGCCAAAGAAAAGAGATGAGTCTTAAGAAGTGATTTAAAATCAGAAAGTGAAGGGGCCTGTCTAATGTTTAAGGGAAGGTCATTTCATGTATACCAGGCTGTGATAATCAGACTATAGATAATTCAGTTTGCACATGTAGTACACTGAAAATATGTAAATTATTATGTAATTATTTCTTAGATCATAAAATTTAGCTGCATTATGAAAAAAAATTGATACTTTAATGCTTCAATTTTCATATATTCAATATTTTATATGTGAGATGAAGATTTATCTTGGTTGTAAAAGAAATCAAACATTTTGATAACCTGTTTTTGTTATGTATACATTTATGTGCAAAATCTTAACATAACTATATGTGCGCGCGCGTGATTATTAATACAATTATTATTCTGTTATAGTGTTATTGTAATAATAATAACAACGACTGGTCGTCATGTCGCTTTCAAAGACTCTCGGATATGCTACGCCCACGGTTGTGTTAACATCAAATACTGTTGTAATGATGTAAATGATCTAACGTGACAAACGGGAACCTGACAAAACCCCAAAACTCTCAGTGAAAACACAAAGAAAAACGTGCCAAACAGCTGCGACAGTTCTCATTGTAGTTTGTGGCAACAGTCTCCTACACTTCCCATGCACGCTAAATGCGTCCCAGTTACGTGAAGTGCGTAACGGCAGCCATTCACAGATACGTGGACGCGCATTTTGGAGTGCAGGTCGTACGGGAATACGGCGACTGCGGCGCTGCGACGCCTTCGCTGCTCAGACTGAATGCAGAATCCGTTCCTGCGAGAGCTGAAGTAAACTCACAGAGCGAAGAATGGGAAGGAGTGTGTGCGCTGAAACTCTGGCTTTCCCCACCGAGCACAGACGCCTGCTCTTCAGCGTCCTATCGCGGAGGGACTAGCCTGATCCTGGTCCCAGTCCCGGTCCTGGTCGAAGCGGAGACTCGACACCGCAGCCTCGTCGTGGCCCTCAGCGCTCCTCCCAGCTAGCATCCGTCAGAGGGAGAGAAAAATGGTGAGACCTGGCCGTGTTTTTACACGAAAAAAAATGCAGCCACACGTTTGGAAACTCGACGTGGATCCAAATAAGTCACATTTGTGTTTTTTCCTCCCACATTTTTTAAACAAATATTTAGCACATTTTAATGGTCAAAGTCAAGGAGTTAGCACGTCATGCTACAAGGTTGACAGCTGGTGTCACCTGCCTGTTCACTTAACTGCATCGATTCTTTAGTTACATTAAAGATATAAAGTTATTTCACTTTATAACAGATGCTCATAAACGCTATTACAAGTGCAGGGTTCCTACTGTGCATGAAATGATTGTTATTGTAATGTTTGGACTCCTGCTGAACCTTTTCTAAGATCAAGGATGTTTTTTTTTATTGTACCCAGAGACGAGATAAATTGTTTGAAAGTCAGCGATAAAGAATAAAGAAGAAAAAGGGAATAAAAGATAGCGATTGGAGAAGATACAGCTATCACTTTAGAAGATAACACTTGAGTCTAACACGTCTAACACGTAGTACTGGCTGTTCTCGACATGCAGGATGTAAAATTCGATGTGTAAAAGTACTTTTATGCATGACTCCAATAGGGCTGGCAATAATTCAATAACAATACATACCGCAATAACACATTTTTTAATAATATTGATATACAATGTCATGAAAATGCTTGACGAAGTTTGTTTGTTCGATATTCATTTCTCGTTTCTTGGTTCCGATTTTACATCAAACGTGAACTTTGATTTACTTTGTTAACATTTTCACATCTAAAACATACAACTTTATAGGACGACGTTTTGTGGATTTGGTTATTTAATTTGGGTACAGATATACTTTGTGGACTTTCTTGGCAGTTTTTTCTGTGGTTTTCGTATTATTCATATAGATATCAAAATTATATTGTATCAGCCAAAATTAAGGACTATATTGTGATGTAAATATTTGTTGTATCGTCCAGTAGGACGCAGTATGTTTTAATAGTGAGGATTAACAGTGAGGTGGAGGGGCGTGTTTGCTTTTAACATTTCTGGGCAACAATATATGTAAATTTATCACAATGTAATGTTTAAGAGGAAATATATCAATCTTCTTGGCTATGGATTGAATGCACATTACACATTACAGTGGTTACTGAGCTTTAGACTTTTCTTTGTATTATCTTTTTTGTTAGGGTCATTTTTTTGGCGTGCTTGACTGCAGTCAGCTCTGGTTGGCTTTGACAGCTTTGTCCCCCCTGTGCAGTCCGAGGACAAATGGACGTCAAAGGCTCTATACAAATCTATGGGTTACATGACCTGATAGTTCATCGGTAGTTTATTCAGTCATTGGGGAGAAATAAAAAAAGCCTTATTGTTGGAAGTACCCAAACATCATCAGTAAACTAAATCATCATTCACCATCTAGAGAAAATAAATTCCGCTTCATTGGCCTTTAGAGTGTTTATTCAGTCTGCATGTTGCTGGTGGCTACATTCAGAGGAAACATAATGTTCTGAGAAAGAATCTTGAAAAACCAGTTGATGTTTAGTTTCCAGATGAACAGCTTTGACAGCAAAGCATGTATTGTTTTTCTGGAATGTATGTGTGTGTGTTTTTGTATGTCAGAGATATCATGGCAGAATGGTGCCCTGGCCTTTGACAAATATGACTTAATTGAGATGAATGATTCATGAGCTTAATGTATCATTCTGCACAACTATTTCAGTAGACTTCATTCAGCTGAGTTCACCCGTGCTCCACGGACGTGCTCCAAGTGGTCAGTAGAAAGCAGTTTGGAGAATCAGCTGTGTGACGGCAACTTCAGAGCTAAATTTACAAAGCAATTAGAGATAAGAAGTGGGAGTGGACAATTTTGGAAAAATTTGTAATTGCAATCTTTCTCACGAATAATGCAACTGCAATCCGACTGGCGATTGTCCAGCTCCAACCTTCACTCCGCATTAGATGTGTAGCGCGTTGGAGCATTATGGCATTTACCCATCGGGGTAAACAGGGAAGTCGTAGTGATTGCAGGCAGCTGACAGTCATTACCAGTGTTTGTTGTGGTGGATATTTTTCATACTCCCGGTTCTGATTAAAACGTGTGTGAGAGAAAATTAAATCTCTTATCAGACTTCTGTTACCGCTATCATAAAATTGAGATTTTTGTACTAAAATCACTTTTGTTTCTTGTAAAATGACAAATTAAAAAAAAAAAAAAAAAAAGTTAAAAAAGATGCAAATTTTACAGTAAAATTTTATTGTACAGTCACAAATGTTACAAAATTGTGACTTTAACATGAATTCCAATTTTCTTGTTGGAAAGAAAAATCAACATTTTGCAACATTTTGACATCAACAAATTGCAAATTTCATTGTAAAATTCTATATAATTTCAACTTTTTGCAGTAAAATCACAAGTTTTTGGTATACAAAGTTAATTTTTACCAAAATCTTGCTTTTTTGCAAGACATTTTACAACAAAAACCTACTAATTCTTTGCAAACATTTGCTAAATCGTGGCTTTTTGACATAAAAGAGCTGCTCAACAGTCTCCTGGCTGCTACTTTTCTTTTTGGAGTCAAAAAGGCAATCGCAATTGAAATCTTGTTGTACATTTGTTCTATATTGACCTTTATTGTATTGAGACTATTTCTGAAAATTAAATGCTATTTAATATGATATGTCGCCTTGGTACAGCTAAAATAATTTAAAAATGATGGGTGATAATGAATACTGATGTCAGTTTTATGATCCTGTCTGACATTTTTGACAAACAAGGAGAAAGTCTAGTGATTAAAGACATTATGATGATGGCTTGAAAGTGACTGAGACCATCAGCTCATTAAGAAAACATTTGCTGGGGTAACGAGAGAGCAATGAGTCATTTTGTCATAGGGGGAGAGTTGTCCCCTGTTGGGCATATAAAAGAAAAGAAAAAAAAAAAGCTAATTTAAGCCAGTTCCACATTTTCTTTGCTTTTCAGAACTGGAGTCTGTGCCTTCCTCTTTATATTTATACAGGTGTAGACTAAACTGTTAAATGTAGTGATCGTATCGTTCACGGATGCTGTGCTGGTGTGTTGACAACAATTGTTGGAAGGCCAGCGGATGCTTAAACACCTGTCAGTCAAAATCACCTTTGTTGTACAGTGGGTGTCTGCTGGAACACACATATATATACACACACCCACACGCATAATATAAAGAACAGCAGACCTGTTGTTGCATCTGGCTGTAAACTCCCCAGCTCACGACTCCTCAGGACTGCATCACTAAATCAGAATATTGTGATATTGTGCAGCACTCGAGGGTTTATTCACACCCTTAACTGCACCAAGCTTACATCTGTATCTCAGGTATCCACTTGTAAATGTGATAAGTGCATTTTATTTGGCTGTCTCATTGTCTCTTGGTGTCCAGGCAGATAGAAATATAAAGACCTGCCTGTTGTGATGCATCGTACATAATGAGAGCCAATATTTGATGAAGAAGATGTCAACTTTTAAGCAGTCCTTTGAGAAATATGTAGAAATAACATCTTTCAATCTTGAAACTGTGGCTCCTTTCACACCTCACTTTGCTCACACTGGTCCAAATCACTTTAAGTTGAACCAACAACCAGCAGCCATCCCACGTCTAGGTTGAAGCTCATCCAGAAATCACAATTTGCTGCAATTCCCCCACTGACCACTAGGTGCTGGTTCCAAAACAGAGCAAATCCCTATTGACCTCCATGTTATAAGTTTTTGCAGCAGAATTAAACATATTTACAGCCTTTTGTTTTCAATCTGTGGCTGCATATTAACATGCATAACAACTGTACTGGGGGTGATTTTTTTATTTTTTGTATAACATCAGATAAATTTATATCAAGCAATAAAGCTGACCAATCAGATGCCTGGGTGTCATTTAATGTGCTTGACTGACAGCTAGACTTTGGCTCTGCTGTTGGCTTTGACAGCTATGACTTTGATGAAAAATGGGCTTCAAAGGCCCTCTGTACGAATCTGAGTCACGTAACTATCGTTGGTCCACTATTTCCAGTTTGGTTAAGTAAAAGTAAAACTCCAAACAAACCAGAATGCATCACTTCAGCTCACACAAAAATATCCTCACTTCTTATAGGTGATAAAAGTTGCGAAATTTGAGATTTTGTGACGACGAAATAAACGATGCTATGTTGTGAAATTCTGCATTTTACAGCAAATTCAGCTTCTTTCATGGGATGGCCCAGGATGAAATAGAGTTTGATATGCCTGGATTAGAGGATGCTGATATTAACAGATTTGTGCTTGTCTTCCTGCAGGTTTACCTGTTAAATCCTATAGAGAACCTACGAGGCTACATCAACAACCGTCCACCTCTGGTCATTTTTATGATCAGCGTCAGTGCAGTGGCCATCGCCTTCCTGACCATCGGTTATTTCTTTAAGATTAAAGAGATCAAGTCTCCAGAGTTGACGGAGGTAAGGCAAACCACACGCAGTTACATAAAAGAGAGAAACTGTTACTTATTTTCTATTCAGGCCTCTCTCATTTATCACTTTTTAACTCTCTTTCCTGTTTTATGCCACAAGGATGTATCTGTGCTTCACCAAGTTTGGTCTATAAGGCTAAAACTAGCTCTTTTTTTCAGTCCAGGTTTTAAAAATCCCATATGTTTAGCTTTTTTTAATTTGCTTAACCAAGCTTTAAAGGCTTTATATGGCTACTGTAAAAAGACACATCAAACCCAGGTCAGTGTGTTGTACCTAGACCTAAAAGCTCGCCTTTGAAGGCCATGCATGGAAATAAATCTTTGCATGTGAAACTAAATGGGAAGTACATGCAAATAAGAAGATGTTGGCCGTAACCGTGGATGGTTTGTAGGCACCAGGATGAATCTGAGAAAAGGTGTGTAAGTCTAGTAAAGTCTGTTAGTCCATAAATAAAATCTATAAGTCTGTTCAAGTGTTGTGGTGAGAAAACATCCTCTTTCTCAGGACTGGAACACCTTCCTGCTGCGCTTCAACGAGCTGGACTTCTGTGTGTCGGAGAATGAGACGATAAAGCACGGCCTGAACGAGTCGACGACGCCGGAGAGCATGGTCGTCACGAGCGGTCAGGCCCGTTCCAGCACCCAGGCTCCCCTCCTGCTGGAGGACTCGGGCCCTATTAACATTTCAGTCCCCATCACGCTTACGCTGGACCCCCAGCGCCCGTTTGGAGGGTATTCTCGCAACGTCACCCATTTGTATGCCACAGTGCTGGGGCAGCAAGTCGGCCTGTCTGGTAGGTTCTCTTTGAAAAACGGGTGACTGTGTTAAATATGAAATCAGATTCCAGAACCTGCATCTCAGCTGTGTTTAGGTATATTTTACTTGTCTTGAATATTGGTGCGACAGAAGCTGTAATCCATTCTTTCTGACTTTGCTCATTTAACCTGTTCATGAGTTTTAACTGCTGTGTGAGACAACAGTGGCAGCTTTGTGTAACTTCAACCAGCGCAGGAACCCTATAGGCTTCACCTTTAAAAGGTTTAATCCAGGGGTGTCAAACTCTATTTCATCCCTGGCCACATCATCACCATGGTTACTGTTAAAGGGACAGTTATTCTTTACTTTCTCAACCATCTATGTTGTCAGATTTCCAAGTAATTCTCATGAAGCAGCATAGATTTTTATTTCAAGACCTTTTCAGATCTCACATGAAGTGATGTGGTGCACCTAATTTGACCCTGAGTTTGACATCTGTGGTTTAAGAGGAAGGGAAGTGGAAATTCCAGCTCTTGAGTGCGTAGTTTGTGCATGCTCGAATGAATGTTTACTTCTATCTGAAGTTATAACGCACTCTGAAGATGTGTGTCTTCTTCTTCCTGCACTTTTCATGTCATCAATGTTGAGCTCCACAGCAGAGGAAAAGAAGAAAATGAACAAAGATGGGGAGATATGTCTGCAGCTTTAAACAAAAGCAAATCCTTTGATGCCACTTTGAAGCAAAATATGAAATGAAATGCCCAGTATTTAAATCAAAGAGACTGGAAAAATTTCTCGTCTCTTCTTTTATGTTCATTCATTTGTAAATTAGTCTCACTGGAAGCAGCACTTTCAGTACAGTACTAGAACTTTGTCAGATAAATTGCAAATTAACAAATAGGATAGAAGGCAATACTTCCCTTTCTTTCAGGCCTTGTTTGACTTTCAGTCTATTGTAGTCCAGTTTTTGATCGGCTGAGCTGTATGCCAGCAATGTCAAAAGCACCAGAACAGCTGAGCAAAGTTGGAGGTAAAAATGTTGTTTGCCTGCATAAATGTGTAAATAGGCCTTTTTCAATAGGATGTAACTGTGCAGATGTTTCCTAGAAGCCGTCAAGTTAGTCTGTGATTAAAGCTTCTGATGTCAAACTGTTTATTTAGATGGCATATAAAAAAATAAAAAAAGCCAACAACTTTTTATATATATATTTATACGCACACACACACACACACACATATATGTTGCAAAAGAAATTCTTGCAAGCAAAGCACAAATAGATGTGACATCCCCAATAAGGGAGAATTCAACCTGTAAATGAAATTAAAAAGTCCAGATTTTGTGTTTGTTTGTTTGTTTTTTAAACTCGTGATCTTGCAAATTTTACAACAAAACTTGATTTTTAAAGTTTTATTGTGACTTAACAAAAGTTAATTTTTTTAAATGTTTAGTTAAAATGTCTAAATTTTATGATTAATGTTGCGATTTTTGCAAAATATACCCTTTTTACAACAATTTGTTTTGTTTGCTTCTTTTACAAAAGTCTTTTTTTTTTTAAATTTGCAATTATACGAGAAAAATTAGATTTTAGCACAAAAGCCTCAATTTCTATGATAAAAGTTGCGAATTTTGTGAAATTTTGACAAAAACTCACTTTTTTATGATACAAAAGATATGCTATTGTGTAATTTGACATTTTACAGCCAATTTTTAAAAATGTTTTCATTACAGTTACAGTACAGTTCTTTTGTACGACTGAGTCCAGGAACTAGCAGCAAATCTGACAACATAGCTGGTTTTGAAAACAAAGAATAAATGTCCTTTAATGGTAACCATGGTGATGATGGGGACCAGGATGAAATAGTTTGATCTACAAACATGTGAGATCTACTTTGGTATTGAAAAGAAGGTACATCTTCAAGGATTTTCACATAATCGCAGGTTTTTTGGGGGTTGGCTTTTATACATGCATTTATACGTGTGTATATATATATACATATATATATATATATATATATATATATACACACACGTACGTATGTATATAAAATGTATTTTACAGCAGTGATTGGCATCTTAGATATTCATGAAAAATGTAAGGCCTATGTGAGATAAGTGTAATACTTTTATCACTTGAAGTTGAAAATGTTGTTCACCAGTCGCAGTCTTCGCTCAGCTGAGGAACGACTGCATTCTTACAGTGTTTGTTTAGCTGCAACAACCGCCGCAGTTGTTGCATCACGGTGGAGGCATGTCAGTCTCATCTGATGTAATCTGAGAGAAATATTGTCATTTACGTGGGTTACTCCGACACGTACAGCTGGAGACGATGGTGCTCTTGTTCTGCAGCAGAGTAAAGATGTGTCACTGAAGGAGGCGACTCCGCACGAATGGTTTGACAACTTTCCCAATGTTGCAGGAGCTCTTTCTTTATTTGCTTAGCAGAAACTTAAGTTGCACATATAAAAGTATGTAAAATTACCACTTTTATCAAGTTCGTCAGCTGAAAACCGCTCATGAGATATCTTCCTCAGCTAGTAAAAAATTATACTTTTACATTTTGCAGAAAAGAGAAATGACTTGCATCATGTACAACAGAAGTCGCACCCTTATCAGTTTTTTTCCTCTGCACTTGGATGGTTGAAACGTCTTATTTAGTGACTCTTTATTGCTGTTACAACTGTTTCCAGTAATTTCCTGTTTTGCTCACCTAATAATCTTCTAATCTCTCTCAGTGTGATAAATATTGCATCAGCTTTCAGTGAAAAAAAAGTGTTGTTTTTTTATTCTTGTGCATATATAAGTAATTTGTTATTATTTTTTAAATGCTGATCTCTTAATGTGCTTTATTGTTTGTAGGCCGGGAAGCCCATGAAGAAATAAACATCACGTTCACGCTGCCCGTGTCCTGGAACTCAGACGACTGCGTTCTGCACGGACACTGCGAGCAGGTGGTGTTCAGCACTTGCATGACTATTACAGCGGCCAGCAACATCTTCCCAGTCACAGTGTGAGTTGGAAAGCTTCCCTGAGTCACGGGAACACACACATTTCTGTTGCACCATTACTGGATGTGATGTGGTCTGTTAGAAGTCAAAGTTAATATGTGAACGATGGGAGACAGGCCGAACCACGAGTGAAACCTGGAGGGCTGTTTGGCCTTTTGTTGGCATGTCATTTCTTGTTTTTATGTACTGTTGGCTCCATCAAGTCTGTCAGTGACTGTGTCATTTTTTGGGTTTTTCACTTTTTGTGTCTAGCATATTTCATCTTTCTTTCTGCACAGTTTCTAGTGCTCTCAGCAGTTTTAGCCATTTGTAAAAAACGTGAACTAAAATACTAAGAATTAAGAACTAAGAATCCATTCAAATCACTTTTTTCCCCCCAATTATTTTTTTATTTTATAAAACATGCATCTTCTCATTTCTCCGCTTCATTTGTGGCCTGAAGCTTTAAGTTTGTGCTCTGATGTCATCATGATGTCATTTTTAACATGGAGATAGATTACATATGTCACTATAGTGAAAATAAACCATTTTTCCTGTTTTTTAGACTACAGAATGGAGTTGCATCATGACAAGAACTTGACAGTTTAAGGGTTAAAAATTTTATAAAATAGTCTATTTTTATATGTATGATTAGGACTGCATATGTTTCTTGGAAGTATCTGCTAGGATTTTGGACCATTCCTCCGTCTTCCTCTAGGTTCTTTGCAAAGGTCATACTAGCTTTTCCGTGCTTTGGTTGAAGCAGGGGGTCCTTCTTGGTCAACGTCCACAGAGACTGTTTTCGTAGTCAGACCACTTTCCCTCAGTTCCTTCAGGACAGCCTTGGTAGTCGTCCTTGGATTGTTTTCTACATCTCGCTTGATCTTTCTGGCTAGTCAAGGTGACACTAGTGACTTCCGACCGCATCCCTTTAGGGTTTCCACTGTGTTAAACGTCTGGTACTTTCTGAAGATACTTTGCACTGTTGACACTGGTACCTGAAACTGTTTGGAATTTGTTTACCACCTTTTTTTCTTCCTTTTTGGCATTTACAGTGCGTGCTCTTAAGTCCTCACTGAGTTCTTTGGTCTTTGCCATGGCAAGCTAAACAACTTACTGCCATGCTATCCATTGAAATGTCTTTCTGCATGTGATCAAAGCCAATAAACCAGTTTTTCAGGCAAACAGAAAGTATGTGTTTTGTTTTGCAGGCAGCCACCACACTGCATGCCGGAGACGTACACCAACGCCACATCGTGGTACAAGGTGTTCACCACGGTCCGCGACTCGGACACCAAGTACAGTCAGGACTACAACCCCTTCTGGTGTTACAAAGGAGCGATTGGCAAAGTGTACCACGCACTCAATCCGAAGCTTACGGTCATCGTTCCTGACGTCAGTTACTACCTGCTTACTTGGTTTTTATTTTTATTTATTAAACCTTTATTTAACCAGATAAAAGGCCCATTGACATCAAGAACTCTTTCACAAGGGTGACGTGGCCAAGAAAGGCAGCAGTCATGGTAGACAAGATGGATAGAAAACAATTACATACACAAACATTAAAATATAAGGTGCAGGCTGCGTGACAAAGTTATACAAATTAAAAGTTCAAAATTTAAAACGGTAACAATTTAAAATTTAACAACACATGCACTGTTGGAACGATTTCCATTGATGTTTTTTTAAATAGAGCAAAAAGCTTTCAGTGGAACAAGTTTTCACAGTTGGATTGAAGATCAGAGGAGGCAGGAAAACGGTTTCAGTTCAAACACAAGGAGCAGAGAAATGCAAAATATTATTTGACTGTAAGGCATAAGGGCTTTCAGTTCTCCAAAGAAAATTGCACAAATATGCAAGAATCAAGCCAATAAGAGTCTTGTAAACGAGAGTCATCCAGTGTGTATATCACCTTACATTCCAGTAAGGAAAGCCAGCTTTACCTTACAACTGTAAGGTAAAGCTGGCACCACCAGTGGTGGGTGAGGTGGCCACAACCAGTGATAAATCTCAGAGCACAGTGGTAGACTGGGGACAATGGCTGTAGCCAACTGGTTGAAGCACACATATACACACCATCACAATAATCAAGAACATGCAAAAAAGTAGCAGATATCAGGAGCTCCTGAGTTCTGAGGGAAACTGACTTGTTTCTGTAATAGAAACCAAGCTTCACCCTTAATTTAGAGATTTTTGACATGAACTTTGAAAGAAAGCTCCCCATCAACAATTAATCCCAGATACTTGTAACTGGTAACCACTTAAAGACTTTTTACCTTGGGCTGTTCGAATTGAGGGAATGTTCTCAGAGGGAACAGTTGACTTTGAAAAAAAGCATCACTTTGTATTTTTCAGCATTTAAAACCAATTTCAGTCGCTCCAAACGAATCTGCACTGCATCAAAGGCAGACTGCAGAAAATTAAATGCCTATGCGATTGGGTGTGAACAGCAGTAAATTACAGAATCATCTGCATAAAAATGGTAGGAGGCATTTGATAAGTTTGCACACAGATCATTAATGTAGATGATGAATAATATGGGTCCTAAGACTGAGCCTTGAGGTACACCTTTTGTGACCTCAAGAAAGGTGGAATTAACTCCAGACATCTTAACATTCCAGAGTCTGTTTGTTTAGTTGTCCTGCAACACCTCAGTGAACCTGCATAGATGCACCTGTACAAAGAGCATAAACTGCTTCCTGCATCAGTTAATACAAACAACTGTTCAACTTCTTCATACTTTTCAAACTGTTTCCATTACCACAGCTCTTTGTTGATAATTTATAAAAGTCAGTACAAAAGTGACATTCCAATTTTAAGCTGTAAGCTACTTTGAGTTTTGAAGACTTTGTTCAGATAGCTGTAGAACAGTATAATTACTTAATTAATTGTTCTCACATAAAATATCCAGAGGCAGTCAATTGTATAGTGAATCGAAACCCAGAATCTGGAACCAAGAAATCAAAATCTGTAACCGAGAGTTCAATCATCTGTCTCAGTTACACTTTTTCTTTTTGCGGTTGCAATTCTGAAATGAGTGTCAAATCAGAGCCATGTCAATCAACAGTAGAGAAGCCGGGATAAAATAGAGATCTTGTCGCTAATTGAATGACTCAGCACTTTATGCATCAACATCAGACCACCAAACTTCTGCTGATAAATGCAGCATTGACAACTTACAAGCTTTATGTCTATATTTAGCGAGTATTCAGAGCTCTCTTGCAACAAATCTAGCAACGTTTTTTGATGTAATTGGGGACTTTCTGTTGTAAAATCCTAAATTTTGTAAAATTGAGACCTTTAAATTGAATATAACCTTTTGCTTTAAAATATCAAGTTTCACAAAATTGCAACTTTGTCATAAAACTGAATATTGTATAACAGAAAACTTAATGACCTAAATTTGAGAATTTTTGTGGTAAATTGCAGTATCGCAGCATTTTATTGTAAAAAGCAAATTTGTCATAAAATGTAAAATTTTGAGAACAAATTAGACTTGTTGGCATAAAATTGCAACTTAATGTCCTATATCACAACATTTTGTCGTAAAAATCACAAATTTCACAAAGTTGACATTTTTTTATTTGATACAACTTTATCGTAAAATATCAAGTTTTGCAAAATCACAGCTGAGGAGGCGGGACATAGCTGAGATCTAGTAGCTGATTGGCTGCTGAATGACTTAGCACTTTATATGTTAACGTCAAAGCACCAGACTTCTGCTAATAAATGCAGCGCTGACAACTTAGAGACTTCATCACTATATTTAGCACATATTCAGAACCTTCTAGCGTAAAAATGATAAAATAATTCATTTTCCGAAGTCAAGACTTTTTAACTTTGTCATAAAATTGCAAATTTAAAACTTTGTCCTAAAATCAAGAACGTTTGGTAAATTGCAATACAAGTGTCAATCATGGCCCTTGCTAAAGACATTTCAAAGCTAGTCATCAGAAACCAGATGTGTCTTTATCCTCGTTTGATTTTGACCTCTTGAACTCTTTCGTCACCAGGATGACCGCTCTCTCATCAACCTTCACCTGATGCACACAAGCTACTTCCTGTTTGTCATGGTCATCACTATGTTCTGCTATGCAGTCATAAAAGGGCGGCCTGGCAAAGTGAGACAAAGCAACCCCGACTACTGCCCTGAGAAGGTACAACAGACACCAGCAGTGCTATTTGACCTCAACAGGTAGTTCCAACCTCAGCCTGCCACCTGTAGACCAGTGATTGGTCAAAGACACAATCCAATCACAATGCTCACGTCTCTGCTGATTTTCCTACTTTCTACATACATGCAGTATTCTTTTTTTCTTTTCTTCTTCAATACATTTGCAAATTGGATTTTGTATGAATGTGTTAAAAAGTGATTTTAGTGTTCTTGGCTGTCTTTTATTGAAACACCACCAAAGTCACTAATGTCGGGTTCATGATGTACAATTTCTTCATCCCAGACCAACGATGGTCAATGGAGATAAAAATATTCACAGTCTGAAATACGCAATTCAACATATTCTCAATCACAGTATAACATGCTGTAAATTATCCGATTGTGACTTGAATCAATCTTGTAAGACTGTAAAATCATACAGTGTTAGCTCGACATTAGAGGTTGTCATGGAAGTCCAAGTGTTTAATTAACTATCGATGCCTAAGCTGATTGAAACGGCCGCTGTTTACCATCAAGACTAGAACGTCTCAGCTCTGTCATCATCACGTTAAGGCCTCTCAGAGACGGGATAGACAAGGACAGACTGATCTGATTAGCTCCCCCAGACATTTAGGCATAATTAATGAGCTCCAACAGAGGTTGGGTAGAATGACCTGCTGAGATAATTCAAATTTACTAGCGGTACTTCAAGATTTCTAGGCGAGGCCAGACTGAAAGTGATATATAAATGTTGCTAGGTTACCACACAATACGAGTGCAGCAACACGTGTCCACGTTCATATTGATTTGGATCTCTGGTATAATTTATGTACTTTCTTGTGTTTATTACCTCATTAGGACCTTCCTGTGGTCCTAATGGAGTAGGATTTCATTTGGGCTCCTGGTTAGTGTTATGGTGAAACAGGTTTAAGATGTAAATAATGAACAGACGTCAGTGCAGTGTTCTAAATAAGGATGGCTCTGCTTTTGGTTTTTTTTTAATTGTCCCACAATGAGTCTCAGTAAGATGAAGAATGTTTCAGACCTCTTGTGCCACTATCTGAATCTTTTTAGTATTTCCTTCTGGCACAGCCAAACATGTTTGATCAAACTCAAGAGGATCTTTTTTTTTTTTTGTTATTGTGCTGCTTTTCCCTAAACACTCAGGTGACACCGCTGAGTTTTCTTGTTACGCTGCTCTAATATATGGTTTTTGTGTTGCAGGTGGCATTGTCAGAGGATTAAAAAGACAGAGAGTGCTGCCAGAAGTTATCTGTAACATTGACGAACTGGAAGAAAGAAAAAAACAAAACAGAACAAAACAACAAATGTACATCCCAGTTGCCTCGGGAACCCTGGAAGTACAAAAAAGGGACACATAAGCTCTGTGAATGCATTACTCTCGCAATGTTGGGTTTCTCCAACCAAAGATATACAAGTGCCTGTATCTGTGGTGTAAATATTTGTAGGAACTCTGATATTCTGTGCAAAACCTTTTCTTTCTAATTCTTATGATTTTTCTTCCCCTTCCCGAGTCCCCCATGTGCCATGCCAGAACATGCAGTATGTAAAGAAAGCAGAAGGCCAGATCTAACAACCGCACACTGATTTTCCCCAGCAGCCGTTTTCTTTAATCAAATTGCCATTTCATGGCCACGGATTAATATTTTGTCGCCTCATATTAGCATTTTGTGGCCGCAAATGACCAGTTACCACAAATTACCCATTTCAAATACTAGTCTGAGTCCATAATTTCTAATTTGATGTCGTTTTTGGCATTTAACCGAGATTTCTGTTCAGTTTCTTGCTCGACCATGAAAAGTGCTTTAAAAAAAAAAAAAAAAAAAAAGTAGTTGTAGATGCTTGTCTCACATTTTGGGCCAACGCAGCTCGATCAGGAAAGAGAATTTAGCATATTCGATGTTCATGATAAAGTGTTAAAGTGGTTGCACATTAATGTCAGAAAAATGTCAGCAGTGAGCGTTTTTTGGTTTGTTTTTTTGACTCTCATCATCTAAGTTTTTTATTCTGTCAGCCTTTGCTGTGTTTGACTGGGAGCTAAAGCAGCTGCAGAAGTTCAAACGTTTCTGCCTCTCATTCCCCCCCTTGATGGCTTCATCACCCATCTGCCTCGTGTTTTGCTTTTTGTTTTTTTTGCGGCCAGTGGCTTTGCAGCAGTTTGGGACTCTGAAGTGACGTCTTCTGGGTTGCACCTGGACGAATCTGAACATTATCTTGCCTTACCTGTGGTGAAGGTTAGATCATTGACCTTCGCAGCCAAACGTATCTTTGTTTCCTCCAGTGGGACGAGCCTGAGGTCTGATATCCAGCTTGTAACCATTTGTTTTATTTTCCTTTCTTTCTTTCTTTTTTTTTTCCTGATCCATAAGAAGTTGATGTGTAGCATGTAGTAACATCTAGTGGCATAACTTGTAAACTTGCAGCCAACTGATGCTGAATTGTACGGAGCCCCTAACATGACATCTAAAACAAGTAGTATACATTATGGCCACAATTTTTTATTTATTTATTTTTTTCCCATTAGCATTTTGTGGTCTTAAAATATTCAGTTGTGACTTTAGATTCCTAAAACGTGGCCTCAAATTACTATTCCCCTGCCACAAATTTATATTTTGAGGCCTCAAAATAGTATCTTGTGGCCACAAATAAATTACCAATTTCAAATACAAATTTGAGGCCATAATTTTCTAACTTTCATTTTTCAGATGTCATGTGCATGTGGGGCTCGGTACTAATCTGCAGTAGACGGATCAAAACAGTCGATCTGCTCACAGTGTTGGTAGCCAACTATTTCGTGGCCATGAAACACCAATTTGAGGCCACAATTTTAAAGTTTTATTTCAGATGTCATGTTTTGGGCTCCGTAGATGGTTCTGAATGGTCGTGAAAAACACAAAGTGTGAAGTTTCATCATTCTGTTTTCCATTTTTACTGTGAGTAATGAGTAAAGACAAACACAACAGGTATTTTATAGATTGTCCTAAATGTTGCACACTGGAACTTACGTGTAGATGTCAGCTCACCCTCGTATCGTTATAATGTTTGATTCACCGTGGAATACTTACTTTTAAGTGGTTTCCCAGTTGGTACACCTTCAGCTTTCTTGCACGCTTTATCTTGTTTTGTCCATGTGTAAACTGCCTGATCATGAATGAACTAGTTGGCTTTCATATGATTTAAAAAAAAAAAAAAAAGAATTATTACAGACTAGCATATTATATATTTATGATTAAAAACAAATGTATTTGTATCACAGCAAAATGTGCAAAAACCACCGCGTATGACTTGAGTGAGTCAGTCGGGGACATATGTAGATCATTCTCTGAAATCTTGTTTTTTTTTAATTTTTTTTTTTTTTTTTTTAGTTTAGTTTGAAATTACTTCTACACTTCTCAGATTTCCACCTGTTGACACAAATGTCCTCAACTCGACAATCAGAGTTCTGGAGTCAGATTTACTCACATTTGTCCGAAAACTTTCCGCCGTCTCAACGGATGAGAAACGGAGAATGGAACAGTCCCCCTGTGATGTCACGTATGATTTTATTTTTTTCCTCAATAGCAGTTACTGATAAGTTACTTACTGTACTATAATTTTGTTCCATATTTAATGTACCTGTTGAATGTATTTTTATAAGCATTATAATCTAAATCTGAGATGCAGGAATTCCAAGTGATTTTAAACTTTTTTTTTTTCCAGTTTGAAAGGCTTTACTTGAATTGTCTTTTTTTCCTGAGTGATATTCACATTTATGATTTATCTTTTTGTCACAGAATTGAATCTATTGTATCAAGCGTAACTTTTACTGGTTTTGATTGTGAGAATGAGTGAAATCTGACTGTTTTTCCATCACTTAGCATACAAGTCTTCCTAATTCTTCTGTGTCGCCTGTCATGTCCTTTTCCATCTTTTTTTTATTTTTTATTTTTTTTGTGTCCCAACAGTCACACTTGCTGTTGTTTGGAAATCTGGCAGCTCTGACTGGACAGATGGAAATATGGTTTAAGTTAAGGGAATTGTTCACCTGCCGTATTATTGCCAAACATCAGTGACTTAACATTTACCTGCTTCTTATCCGTAGACAGATATTTGCATAAATTTAACTGCTGATTGCCTTAACGTCGTCCAGCTTCACTTGTCCTCGTGTCACACACCTAGGGAGCTTTCTGGGTGTACATTTAGAGGAGTTGATCTTTTTTTTTTGTTTTAAAGGAGCAGCTGCTTACAGTTGTAGTTTTACTCCCTTCTGTCACCAGTGCTGGAGGAAACCTGAGTTGCAGTCATGTCACGGTAACGTTTGCTTGACATTGAGCCAATAAAAAGCTGCCATCACTCCGTCGTCCTCCCTGTCCCGTGTTAGAAATGCTTGCAGGCGAGTATTCAGCCAACTCTGTGCCTTCTGCACTGTCGAGCTGCATTCTTCTTCCTGTACATACAGTAAGTAGGGCCATAGGTTTTAACGTGGCTAAGGTGTCATTTAAACCCTCTTCCTCTCCACTGGAACTGCTGTAAATGAATTCAAATTTAAATAAACTGTCTCGGACGTTTGACTCTTCTGTCTTGGCTGTGTGTTTGTCCCGGATGTTTCTACGGGGGAGATGAACTGTCCGGGAAAGTAGATTAAATCAGAATCAGAATTACTTTATTGATCCCTGAGGGGAGACTGCTTTGTGTTACAGTCAGAAAAAATTAGCATTACTCATTTAAGTATAACAATTTAATTTCGAATAAAATTTAAACTCAAAGTACAATATACAAATAGAATATACATGGGTAGGTATGAAATTATATAGCTATATGAATACAAGCATATGTATTAATATATATAATGGATCATGCATAAATATATATAGTAAAAATGATAAAAATGTATGTCCTAAGGGGACACACACACACATCTTTTGGTAAGTCGCTCAAAACGCACAAAAAAAAAATCAAATGTTACACCTAATTGTGATTTTTTTTCCCCCAGTTATATACCCTGTTTATTTTGAAATAATCTAATACGATTCATTAGTTTATTTGTTAAAGCTTTTGAAACATCAGCTGTGTCACATTTTGTGACTTGAACAGTAATCAGGTAAAATGGGCCACTGAAATAAAAAGGAAATATATTTTCCCATTCTGTTGGTCCAATCATATATTTTTACTACTGAGGATACTACAATCAGATTAATCTTTTCTCTCACAAATGCACAACAGGAAAGTATGTATCTGTTTGTCTGCCTGTAGGTTTCTGTTCATAGATCTTGATGCAAAATCTGCATCAAGATCTCCAACAAACAGAGACAGAAAGAGACACATACTCAAGCATTAATTAAGACTTTTTATAACGATGATCCATTAAGATATCTGCTAAAACTCAGCTCTGAAACTGGCTCATTTTAGCTGAAATACATGCCTCTATTTGCCTTAACATGTTTTTTTTTTCTTTCCTTTTTCTGGAGACTTTTTCTTGTGTTTTGGAGACTGACGTGAAAGCACGTACCATTCTGCAGCTCCTGTCCTCAGAGAGCAGCAGGTCCTGCCGTGAGCACCTCCACAGTCCCCCAGGACTCGCAGGCGGTCGTCTCAGCAGCCTCTGCAGCAGCTGCAGTCAGAGCAGAGAGTAGTAACTACGAGTATTCTGCTCAAGTGACGCTTTGGGTCACTTTGCTGGTCCCAAGCTCGGATAAAGGAGGAGGGTTGGATGCAGAGCTTGTAGTTCTACTTATTTCAATGGCATTTAAAAAAAAAAAAAATAGCTGATGATGTCATTTAGCGACTTCTAGCAACTTTAAGTAACTTTGCTTAAATAATTTCAGTATCTTCACCATAGAAGTGGTTTTAAAAACAGGCTGATACATATTTGGACGAGTTGAATGGAGACTTATTATTCAATCTGATTCTGAAATAGTCTTTGAATCAAACATTTACTTTTAAGTAAAAGTATGTCTAACAACCTGTTAAAGTGCACAATAATGGAGGAGATGGCATGTACTTCATGTTCATATGAAACTGAGGCTTTTGTTCAATATCAAAATTTTCTCATATAATTGCACTTTCTGTAAAAAAGAAAATTGTAAAATGTCAAATTTCACAATATTACACCTTTAAAAAAAAAGAGAAAAAGTGTATTTTATAATATTTCAAATTTCACAAAATTTGCAACTTTTATCGTAGAACTGAGACCTTTGTATGAAAATCATACATTTTTCTCATATTGCAAATTTAAAACTTACTTTTTTGAAAAAACAAAACAGTTGTAAAATGGCAATTTTTTGCAAAAATCACAACTTTTATCTTAAAATTGAGACTTTTCTGCTTATTATAAGTTTTTTCTTATACGACACACATTTAAAAGATTTTGAACACTTTTTTTGAGAAAAAAAAAAGTTTTGTTGCAATTACAGCAATTTTAAAATTACAAATTCTACCATTTCTGTGTTTTATCCTTAAAGTCACAAATTTTTATTCTTTAAAAAAATCATTAGCAATTTTTTATATAATTTTCCCCCCAGTTTTCTAGTTTTATGCTTACTATGCAAATGTTTATTTTAAAGATAATATATCCCATTGTACTCTTTGTTTTACTAACAAACCACCTCTGCCATTATTAGAATTCCATCTTTCAGTTGAATCCTGCTTTTTAAACAAGGAAATATATTGTTTTCTGGCTCTTATTTCTTTTTTTTTTCCTTTTTGAATCACGTGGCAAGATGAAGAGAAAAACGTCTCTCAGCAAGCAGGGAGGGCCTTTTTGGACCTAGGCTGGATGGAGAAAACTACTAGGTTGTTCTTCTTTTTGTTTTTTTTGTTTTTTAGATCTTTGTTGGAAGTTGCCATGCGTGGAATGATTATTATAAAATAAAATTTAAATAAAAAATCCCCATCCTCAAGGAGAGATTCCAAAAGTTCCCACAAAAAAAAGTGAGAGACATTTTCAGCAGGCAAAAAAATAAATAAATATGATAATCGTTTCTGCACTGAAGCAGCCAAAGCCTGAATTACTGCTCCAATTAAGACTTTTGATGTTCCTGTGAACAAAAAAAACAAAACAAAACAAAGGAAGGCTCCAAAGGACTGATGAGCATCAAGCATTTAAAAAAATAAAATAAAATAAAAATCTCCTCAACCTCCCTGTTGATCTTTTAACTGGCACTGCAAATATATAGAGAGATGGGCATAAAAGAGAGCTGGCATCTTTCTACATACAAAGATAGTCAGACCCAAAACTCTGAAATTCACCTTTCCTCTCTCACCTCCAGTGTTTTTTTTTTTAAAGCTTCTTTAAACTCTGTTATTTACTTTTTTCAGGATGAAACTTGGTTATTCTGAGTCTTTAACTTGGTTCTTTATGTGTTCAGCTTGTTATCAACTGGTCTCCAGGGCTCATGTGCACCGGAGTCTTTAAATGGTCCATTTGAACTAAATCACCTTCAGATGAAGCGTGAAAAGAAAATGCTCTGTGCTTTTATCCATATCCAGCTTGTTGATGATTTCTTTCTAGTCCCTGGACTCAGTTGTAAAATAAAATAATTTAAAAAAATTAATGTTTGTCATAAAATTTTTAATTTCACAAAATATGTGACTTTTATCTTAAAATTCAGGCTTTTTTTTTAACCTAAAATCACAGATTTTTCTTAAATTTGAAAAATATTGACTTTTTTTGTAAAACAGCAAATTTTGCAAATATTTTTTGCAAATGTTTTTTCATTTTTTGTCATAAAATCACATTTTTTTACAAAAATTGTGACTTTTATCATAGAATTGCGACTATTGTTCTAAAAGTGCATTTTATTTTCTTGTAAAATCAGAAATGTAATAAAATAACTTTTTAAAGATCAAAACTTTTTATTGTACAATCACATATGCAATACAACTGACTTTATAACTCAAAATTACAATTTTTGTATAAAAATAACTTTTTGGAACATTTTGACATAAAATTGCAAATTTTGTATAATTTCAACAAAATTAATTTTTCAAAAAAACGTGTTTTTGACAAAAAATAATTTTAATCTTTTAAAAATAATTTTTGTTTTCTATTTTTATTACTGTTACTATTATTATTGTTACGGCAAAGTACGAAGCCTCCATCAGAAGAAGGTGATGTTGCTGGAGATAAAATGATATTGAAAGTAAATGAGATCATTTGTTACTTTTATAATAGATGCAAACACAAAGAATTGAGTTTTTTGTTTTAACTAATAGAAAAATGTGTTCAAGCTGGCCTGGTATTTCAAGCTGTTGAAACCAGGGTTCAACATAACATTTTTTCCCCCTGGGGGCCAGACAAAAATGAAAATAGCTTTTTCTTTTTTAACCTAAATTTTGATTTATTCAATTCATTTATTTACATTTTACAGGATGTAATCATACCTGCTTACTGTTCTGCTTGTATCTTCGGTCTTCGTCTCAGCTGGTCAAAGCGTCTTGGTGTGACGTGTCTTAAAACAGCTGACAGGGCCAGAAACCTTTCAAAATAAAGTTCCTCAGTCCAGTCGCGCCTGTCCTCTACTCTCCTCCGGAGAACAGTGTCCCAGGTATGTGGGAGACACGTTACACCAAGACGTTTTGACAGCTCTGACAACGCTGAAGCTACAGCCGAAACTGTAAGCAGGTATGATTGTTTTGGATGTGAACAGTTTTGATATTGATGAACAGTACCGATTTAATTGTGTGCTAGACGGCGTTGATGAGTTTAATCGTCTGCTGGTGATGCAGACCAGCAGGCAGGTTGCCCGCCACCCACTTAGCCACCACACACAGCTAATGATTTTTAATCTTGTCATGAGCATCGATGGCATGTTTGGTTAAATTTTCAGGACCTTTAAAAAAAACGCTCCTGTCCGGTCAGCCTTTGCTAGAAATTGCAGACAAATGGAACCGAACATTTCACCTGTGTCGCTAAGTTTCATCCATGAATAGCCTGCTGTTGAGTCCATGAGGGAATAAAAAGCCTCTTTCTCTCTGCATCGTACTTCTCTTTAGCAGACATTTTCTTTCTTTCTTTATCTAAATGGTGGTTGGCAAACAACTTTCAGGTTTCTTCCTGGCGAAATTCCCGGCAAAATCCAAATCTCAAATTTTAAATTACCCATGACTCTGACTGTCCAGTCACTGACCCGTTTGGGTCAACTTGCCCTGCATGTACTTTTACTGGCCCCGGGCCATCGGGCCATGGGTTATGATGTCAGAGCCTGCGTTCACTCAGAGGTGAAATAAAAGCTTGACTCATTCACTGCATTTAACAAACTGTATCTGTCATTGTCATATATTTTGGTTATATTCAAATTAACTGGAATACGTATACGTATTTATTATCAGCTGGTTATGTAAGCAGGAGCATTCATCAGTCATTTAGTGTCCCCATGTCAGAATGAATGAACCCAGCTCAGCCTCTTCTTTATCCAGGTTGTCTGCAATGATTTTTTAAGTCCAGCAGATGTCGCCATCTAGTCTCAACACAGTCATCTGATCCATCTACCCATCACTACCTGTTAGAAATATCTTCTAAACCGACAATAATATTTATGCAACACATTCAAGTAGGTGTTTAAAAAAAGGTCTGATTATGCTGAACAGCTAAGTTGTATTTCAAATGTAAAGTAAAATTTTCTTCATCTTACCTTCTTCAGAGGTTGCTTCTGTCACCGTGCACAGCGTTGTTCCATCTTCAAAACCAAGATGCTTTATTGTTTCTCCTTCTTTGAGTTGCTGGGTTAGCATTACCTGGTTGTACACATAAACCTGAGGAGCTGACTTTTAGAAGTGATTAACTGTATAAATGGAAGAATTCACCTTTCGGAAGAGCAGATTTAGACATGGTCACGAAGGATGAAACAACAGCAAACGACAGCAGTTGGAGGTCGCTCACTCCTCAGCCATGAACCTGGAAATCATCATGTATGCTTCAGAGTTTTGGTGACAATATGAAAGAAACAAAGTCACTGTATGAACACAGCACTTCCGCGCACGGCCCTGTAAATGTTTGCGATGGATGGATGAATCACTGAAGCGATTCGTTCTCTGGGAGGAGGTTGGGAAATGAAAGCAATGGAAGGAGTGAGCATTTTTATTAATGAACAAATGGGAAGTTGATTTAAGTGTGGAGCCAAAAGAAACTCTTCCAGGATACTTTGGAAGGCAGTGTGAAATGTCATATGGGAACATTTTACCCATGGAAGTGTGTTTGAATACAGTACAAGTTCTCCAGCTGTTGCTGGGCCTTTTTTTTTTTTTTAAATAGTTTTCATTACGTTATATTTGGTTTGATTTTTCGATGCCGTCTCTACCTGTACCATTGAACATGTTTGTTCAGTGTTTGCTCTCATTAAACCTCCTCTTAATTCTTCATCTTAAATAACAGTGGCAGCAAAAACAGTGTTTTCTAACTCGCTGGCGAGTTGACAGCGTGATCACATGCTGCTTAATTAGCTTCAGCTGCTGCTACTGCGGTTGTACATTTCTGTCCAGTCAGATTACGGACCACAGCTGTCAAAATCCCACTCAAAACGTCCGTTTAACATGGATTTCTGCTAATTAAGACGGCGATTATCTCCATTAATAAAGAGCATGCACTGACTTATTTCAGCTGCACCGTAATCTCCTGAGTCTTTCATATGAGCTGGAAAATGATGATACTTGACTGGCAAACTAATTTTTATTTATTGTTAACCTTAATGTAACCAGAGAAAGAAACTCAAGTTTTTATCATGATGCAGCTCCATTTTATGGTTCAAAAACACAATAAATTACATATTTTTAATATACCTAATGCAAAGTGGATTATTGCAGCCTGATAGATGTAAAAGATTAGCAGCAACCTTTTTTATATACATTATTAATGATCAAAATAGTGATTTGGATGGATTTCAATGTGCACATTTCTGTGTGTAGGGTCTTTAAGGTATTTTAGTCCATGTTTACAATAGTTTAAAAATGAAAAATACATTTAAAAAAAAAAAAGAACACAGACAATACAGAACCTTACATGTATCAGCAACAATATTCCTAAGAAAAAAAGGATAAACTATGTAAATTAATACCACAAAACAACATCTTCAAAGACTGCCTATATATTTTAGATCTTTAAAGGTTTTAAAGGTCATTATAATCATGGCTGACAGTGATCAGTCAGAACATCTGGATGCATGCAGAATATTAAAATTATGTTTAAAATCATGTAATGGGCCCAGATCCTTGAGTTTCAAGTGAGTTTGGAGCTGATTCCAAATGTACGAGGCAACATTCATAAATGTCTTATTTTTCATCTACAGCTAAAAGACATACACTTTGAGAGCAAAAGCTAACTTCCACAGAGTTTAAGTCTGCAGGTAGGTTGGAAGAATACCAAGAAAATCTTTGTAAATAAGTATATGCCAAAAAAACAAAAGAAGAGAAAGACATTTTACAGCTATAGGGAAAACTACATATGTCAGAAGAGGTGCTTCTGATATGGTTCAGCCAATAAAATCCAGCCGCTCTGCTCTGAAACTCATTTCACATTTGTGGAGAACAGTTGCGTGTGAACAGCCATTAGTTCAGCGCTGTTCAACATCAGCTGTAGAAAGTGACGGAGAAAGTGTCTGATCTTTGTTAGTCAGTGACCACGTTAGGTCTGAGTTTGGCTGCAGAGGAGACTATTTACTGGAATGGAGAGGTTGTTATTCCTGACTCAGCCATTAACGTGCACGCTCACCTGTTGACTCATGTGCACACTCATAGAAATGTCAGGAGTCTCGTGCAGACGGCTCCTCCACTGCCAGCACCGAGCTCAGCACACATCTAGATCTCTGCGTCCTCGGGGAGTGTTCTGGAGCCTCTGGAGCTGACTGTGCAAAGGAGGATACTTTATAAAATAGAAAAGCATCATTGACAACCTTCAACGTCTGTTCAGGAGATCCTTCCTGAACACAGCTGGAACCATCTACAACATCTCTTTGAAAAGACTTCAATCACAACTAATGCAACTGCTGAATATTTTTTAAATGAATTAAACTGATTTGAATCCTAACCCTCACACAATAATGGCAACAACCCCAGTGTTTATTCTGTTCCTGGTATTTCCACATGATGGCACCAAACCCCATATTTAAACAAAAAAGTGATCATATCTGTTGGGTATAGAAACATACACAAAGTTGATAAAGGAAAAAAAAAAAAGTCATCTTTGCTATTATCACTGTAGGGCATGTTGTTGGTCATGACAACCAGCAGCTTTCACAATCATTTCATGATCTTCTGCATGAATAGAGGCCCTTTGAGAGCGGCTCACGGTCATGTGCTGGCCCCACATGTTGGCCCCACATGTGGCCCTTCCAGTTTACACTGAATGAACACGTCAGTCAGCAGCAAACCCCAATTTCACTTCGTTGATCTATGCTCTCCATGAAACCACAGCAGCCTGGATTGCTTCTGTGCAGCTAATAAGAAATGCTGCTAATAGACCGATGTTCTCCTTGAAGTGTTTACACCACTCCCTTCTCAAACAAAAATGCATTTGACCTCGCAGGAGCGTGATTAATACACAACTTCGAGTTTCTCCACATGTGTTTTCAGATGATGAGAAAAACTGATCCCCAGGCTTTTTAAATTCAGGATGTTTCTGTTCTGATTCATCTTCTCTGCAGCTACAAGTGAGGCCTTCAGGGCCGACATGGACATCTTCATTTCCCTTGAATGTGTGTGTTTTTTTGGGTTTTTTTGACAATTTAATGAAGACATCTGGAGTCTTCAAACTTGAAATGTTTGGTCCTTTTGTTGCTTTTCTTGCTGTGTAAGGTTAGCTGACTCAACTCTTTGATGTCAAAGCGCAACTAAATCACAAATTGTCCTTAAATTGCTCTTTTATGTTCTAAAAAGTAGTGACTTATAATAAAAATATGTAAAAAAATTTTTTAATTTTAAATCAAATTTTTTTTAAATCATGATTTTTTTTTTTCTTGTGAAATTGCTCATTTAAAAAAGCAACTTTTGTTTTAAAATCAACTTTTTCTCAAGAAATCACAATTTTCACAAAATTTCAACTTTTGTTGCAAAATTTTGTAAAATTGTGACTTTTGTAGAATTTTTTTGTCAAAATGCAACATTTGCAAAATCAGAGCTTTTTGTTCTAAAACCAAAACTTGTGTTTTAAAATGGCCTTTCTTTTTTGGTTGTAAAGTCACAATTTCCACAAAATTGTTTTCTTTTTTTTTTCTTTTTTTTTCATGCAATGAATTTTTTTTTTATGATGTCAGCTTTCGTAACTTTTTGATTGACATTGGTAAAATTGCAAGTTTTGTATAATTACAACTTTTTGTGCTAAAAACATGACTTTTCATTGTTTAAAAAGGGGAAGAATTTTACAAAACTGCAACTAAAAATTGCACTTTTGTAAAGTGCAACATTTGTAAAATAGAGATAGAGAGATGTTTTTTCTCCTAAGAGTTTTTTTAAATCATATTTGTCACAAAGTCACAAAACTGTCTTTTTTTTTAACAAAATTAATTTGTAAATGTCAGCTTTTTGATGTAAAGCTGCTACTTTTCATCGTAAACTAGCTGCTCTTTCCTCAGTTATCCAGGTTTACCAAATCAAAAGGACATTTGCTCTGGCAACCATTCAGAATTTCTTTAGAAAGGTTCTTGTTATAAATATATGACTTGAGTTTGACACGTGGTCCAGACCAACCCATGTCTAACCCTTTAACAACCCTTTTACCGACGAAGTTGAATTTCCTAACTCCTATCTCAAATCACCACGACAACCTGAGCAAACTCCGCCTGCTCAAGAATATTGTTGGAAAGTCACGATTCACAAACCTTCAGCTGCTGTTGAAAGAAAATTGGGCAACACTTTACAATAATCCACACAAAATGTTGCTTAATTACCACCTAATTATTAGAAAACAAGCCATGAACTAACCTCTAGTTAATCATTGAGTTGTAGAGTTTTAAGGAAAGTAATAATTAATGGTGAAGTCATCAAAAATGAAATGAGTAACTGATCAAGGAAGTAACGAATCCTCATTTGTTTCCTGATGATTACTTGGTAGACTTGTAGTCAAGCCGCCTAAACCAAGACCAAGACACTACCAAGACCAAGACCAAGGCAGACCAAGTTGAGACCAAGACTAGTTCAGCTCAAGTCCGAGACCAAAAAAACCCTTTTTTTTTGCCATGAGTTGTAGAACATAAGTAACATACTGGGTTCAGCTGCTTAGTATGAATATGAGATTGTATTCAACAACAGGAACAATAATCCAGAGACAGAGCACATGTGTGAACTCGCTATAAATGCTTTCATCAATTAGCTGAGATCAAATATGTGTGGCAATTCTATGACCACCATTTCTACACTATCTGAGGATTGACTCAAATGCTGTTACGGACTGACATGACTATTAACTAGTCCCAAAATCATCTAACAAAATAACAAGACTCCAGCACCACCTTCCACCTCAAAAAAAGAAATTCAGTCATCCAGGAGGGACTCAGTGTCGGTTGTTGCTCCTCCACATCCAGAGGAGCCAGTGGAGGTGGTACGAGCATCTGGTGAGGATGCACCCTGGATGCCTCCCTCGAGAGGTGTTCCAGGCATGTCCAACCAGAAGGACGCCCCGGGACAGACCCAGGACAGCTGGAGAGATTATGTCTCTCGGCTGGCCTGGGAACGCCTCCGTATTCCCCCGGAAGAGCTGGAGGAGGTGGATGGGGATGTCTGGACTTTCCTGTTCAAGCTGCTGCCCCCACGACCCGACATCGGATAAGCAGGAATTACTGGATGGATGGATTTGAATTGTACTTAATTTGTAGATGAAACGTGAATTTTCAATATTACAGACTTATCGACAGACTTGTGTGGCAAACGAAGTCCTTGTGGTCTGTAAAACCAAACCTGACCACTGACGAATTTGCTGACATTTTGCGTCCTCCTCCATGGATCCATGACTGTGCTTTAGAGGGGGGAGGGGGGAGGAGAGCCACATTATCACCATGGTTACCGTTAAAGGACCAGTAACTCTTTAATTTTTCAACCAGCTATGTTGTCAGTTTTTCCAGAAAAAAAAAGGTAATTATAATAATATTTGTGAATTTTTTTGTCATGAAATCAAAGAATTTCACAAAAATCCATGTCCTGTCACAAATTATTCTCATAATTGCAAATTCATTTTTTTTTTAAAATACAAACAGAGATAATTTTGTTGTTAAATGGGAATTTTTTTTTTTTCACTATACAATGTCACCAAATTATAACAAAATTTTGACCTTTTAATTCAAAATTAGAATTTAAAAGTCTCAACTTTTTGTGGTATTTTGACATAAAATTACAACACTCTTAAAACTTAATTTTTTTCTTATAATTTCATTTCAGTTTTGTTGTAAAATCACAAATTTCACAAAACTTAACACATTTTCTTGTAAAACTGCAAATTTTGAATGAAGACATCTTAATCAAACAATGTCTCAAAATTGTGACTAAAAATTAAGCTTAAAATGACTTTTTTTCAGACAATACTACATTTTGACATAAAATAGGCAAATAGTAAACATTGTATTTTCAACTTTTGTCTGATCTTTTGATCTTTAAAAAAGCATTTTACTAAATTTCTGAAGCTGAACCGTCCTCAGCTGTTGCTCAGCAACCAGTAACACTCCGCTACACTTCTGACTTTCCAAAAGATTTTATGCTTTTATTTTTCCACAGTAGTTTGCAACATAGTCTCCTTAATTGTGCATCTTCATTCAGGGCAGAACATGATGTGTTTGCTGTAAATGCGGCCTCACACGTTCAGATGAACGTGTGAACCTTCTGAATGCATCGGTGTGAGTAATCCTCCTGAAACGCTGCAGATGAGCGACGCTGAGCGGAGGTGTGACTTAAAAAGGTGACATGATTGTAAATGTTTGAGGGATGATTAACCTGGACAGCTGCAATCAGTTTGCACCCTCATAACTGTGACTCGCTGACTCCTCTCTTGCTCACTCGCTGACAAAACAGAAAATTATCGTCTGGGGTTGATTTTCAAGGTTTGAGCTTCACTGAAGAGGAATGTCTGAGGCGTCTGTGAAGTCCAAAATTTAAAACTGACAAAGTTCTATCCAGTGATGACAGAGGCTACATGAATAAAGTTGGTGCACCTGGTTTCTGTAGTGACAGCACATCATCACCATGACTACCGTTAAAGGGCCGAATCACAACCATGGTTACCATTAAAGGGCC
This sequence comes from Arrhamphus sclerolepis, assembly GCA_037176975.1. Lineage (NCBI taxonomy): Eukaryota > Metazoa > Chordata > Actinopteri > Beloniformes > Hemiramphidae > Arrhamphus > Arrhamphus sclerolepis. Next base: position 36,075 of record JBAMYA010044963.1, read on the forward strand.
ACATCATCACCATGACTACTGTTAAAGGGCCGCATCATCACCATGACTACTGTTAAAGGGCCGCATCATCACCATGACTACCGTTAAAGGGCCGAATCACAACCATGGTTACCATTAAAAGGCCACATCATCACCATGGTTACTGTTAAAGGTCCACATGATCACCATGGTTACCATTAAAGGGCCACATCACCATGGTTACCATTAAAGGGCCACATCACCATGGTTACCATTAAAGGGTGGTTATTTTTTATTTCTCAACCAGCAGCTTTGTCAGATTTTCCTCCCCAAAAAATATCAATTTTTGTCATCAAATTTTGTCATCATGAAAATCAATTAATCAATGGCAATGACTTTGATGACTAAATTTTGTTATCAGTGGCACTGATTTTGTCATCAAACAGTTTAACCCAACTATGTGCAATAAAATATTCATGTGCAATAATATAACCCAGACATAATGTGCAATGGTGTAAATTAAAACATTGTATATAACTATGTTTATGAGTTCAATATCATTCACAGTGTTTACTGTTATTACTGCTTTGGTACTTTCTCTTGCTGTTGCTATAACACAAAAACTTTTCCACGATGAGACAAATAAAGGAATTCTTATTCTTGAATCTCAAATTTTAAATTGTAAGTTTTATTTTTAAATTGAACCTTTTGTATGAAAATCTTAATTTTTTTTACTGTAAAATATTGAAAATTATAAGTCAAAATCTTCTATTACTTCTTGTCCTAAAGTCACAAATTCTAGTTATAGAAATGTGAATCTTACAAAAATCATAAGTTTTGACAAAAATAATCAACTTTCAGCAGTAAAATTGACTTCAATGGTTTCTGAAATCCTGACTTTCTGACCTCAACCAGCTGCTCTCCACCTCAGTCATTCCACCTTAAAGCAGCTGCTCTCCACCTCAGTCATTCCACCTTAAAGCAGCTGC
>JBAMYA010044964.1:0-12061 GCA_037176975.1 Arrhamphus sclerolepis
CTCACACACAGCTGTTCCTGTCAGAGGAGAACAGAAAGGTGACATTTATGGACCAACATCAGTCTTATTCTAGTCATTCAGACAGATTCATTAAACGTCGTCAGGTCCTTAGTAAACAGAGTCTGACTGGACGTCATTACTGGGAGGTGGAGAAGAAAGGAGATGTAGTTTGTGTAGCAGTCACATACAAGAACATCAGCAGAACAGGACGTTGGAATGAAAGTTTATTTGGAGGAAATGACAAATCTTGGTCATTATGTTGTTTCTCAGACATGAATGAATTTAGGTTCAACAACATCAGAACCTCCATCTCCTGTGAGTGCCCCCCCATAGACCTGAGCCCCTTGGCACTGCATCGTAGGCCCACAGTCACCAACCTGGGCTTTCAGATGGACTGTGATTTTAAACTGGACCATCAAATTGCAAATTTCATGAGGACCAGCTTTTTCCATCTCAGGCAGCTGGAGAAAGTGAAATCTATTCTTTCTAGACAGCACTTCGAGACTGTAGTCCACGCCTTCATTACACCCTGGATTACTGTAATTCTCTCTATTTTGGAGTTAGCCAGTCGTCTCTTTCACGTCAGCTGCTCCTAGCTGGACCAAACCTCAGAGGGGACAGAGCTTTTTCAGTTGCTGCCCCTAAGATGTGGACCAGTCTGTCCCTACATGTCAGACAGGCTTCGTCTGTGTCCACTTTTTCAATTCAATTCAATTTATTTATATGGCGCCTATTTACGACAAGTCATCTCTAGGCACTTTTAAAACACACCTGAAAACTTACTTTTACTCCCTGGCTTTCAACCCAGCATGAGACATTGATTTGATTTTACTTGTCTTTTAGTGATTATTAATTTATTTATTTATCTTGTTTTTTAGTTTCTTTTTATTCCTGTTTTAGCTGTATTGTATTGTCTTCCCTGTTTCTATGTCCTATGTTTTAAAATTGTGCTCCCCATGTACAGCACTTTGTTTCAACTGTGGTGGTGTGAAAGCGCTTTATAAATAAAGATGGTATGGTATGGTAGTAAAGGTAAAACTAATGTTTATTGTGAAATACATATAAAAATCTTATTTGGAAAACAAGCTATGAGATCTGTGAAAAGAAAAACACAGAGTGATAACTAACAGAGAAAACTGTTTACTGTATCAGTGAAATATGATAGAAAACGAAGTTGAGCTGCAGCTGCGCAGCCACAGGTGACCCAGAGATTCTGACACCAGTAGATGGGTACAACCAAATTCTAAAAAACCGTTGACACCATTAAAAACTATTCAATGAAGGGTAGAAAAGTAGCAGAAGGGGCAGGGGTTGGCCAGCCCCTACGTGAAAGCTCTCCCATACACCAAAGCGATACAAGCTGATGGACTGCTGTATGGTTTCAGTTCTCTCCGTGGAGACGACTCTGGCTTTTGTTTCTGCAATAAAGCCTCTTCTGGGGTTTGAACCTGCTGTCTCCAGTGCTCATGTTTGACTTTGAGTCTTACTACTTTTTGAAGCTGCTTAACAGACTGAGAACATTTTAACAGAAACCTGAAAAGACTTGGAACTCAGAAAAATGCGTGGGACTTCGGCCCCAGGACCAAGCCCATCACCCTCTGGCCCAGAGCCTGATCTATAAAAGTGGGTCCGATTTTCCCCATGTCAACCTGAAGAGAAAAATCAGCAGATGTGGAGACAAAATATTGTTGATGTAGAAATATGTGCAGAAATGGTTCCCACCACTATGCACACACCACAGCATCACTGCTCTGGTGTCTTTGTCTTCTTGTGCTTCACTGTTGGTCAGTTCAGACCTCTGACAGAATCAGCTTTTTTATAAAATACGTCAGATCTGACTGTGCAGGAGGGCTGCTGAGGGACACAATCTCTTTCACTCACACCTACACACAAAAAAAAGAAATAAATAACATCTGCTGCAAAATCAAAGAGCATTTGTATTTACAATGGCAATGGAAACAATTATTAGAGCGTCTAAGTGGGTTGTAGGAGGGGAGAGAAGGCAGACTGGGATGCAGCTCCCACCAGTTAGAGCTTCCATGGATGACCTGACATTGGTCACTGCAACAGTTGCATGTACAGGAGGTTACTTGATTATGGCTAGTATGAACCTAAAGTGGGCTGGTATGAAGATTAAGCCTAGTAAGTCTAGAAACATATCAGTTTGTTACTGATGGAGAGGAAATTCCAACAGTTAGTGAAAAGTTTAGGCAGGTGGTACAATGTAGATCTGAGTGATAAAGAGCAGGTAGAGCAAGTTAGGAAGGATGTTGCTGAAGGTCTGGATAGAATAGATTAGTCAAGGTTTCCAGGAAAGCTGTGGAGTTTGCAGTTTGGGTTATTCCCACGGCTAGTGTGGCCATTTTCAATGGCCACTGGAGACTGGGAGGTGGGTCCAAATCCATACAAGGGGAGGAAATGGAACCCAGGAGTGGCAGCTCTTAGACATGTAGACATTGGAGGGAAGTTTCAGTTTGTCCGAGGAGGGTTGGAGCTGGGCTCTGGCAAACTGCTGTGGAACAAAGATGGTTGTGAAGCAGGTACGTAGACAGGAAGAGATGATAAGGGGTGCAAAAGCAGCGGCTCAGGCTAAGCAGGGACAGTGGTTAAACTGGAAAAGTGTAGAGAAGAGGAAGCTTGGTTGGAGAGACCTGTGGAGTATGGAGGAGAGCAGCATTAGATAATCGGAGCTACATTTTATTATTATTATTATTATTATTATTATTATTATTATTATTATTATTATTATTATTATTATCCCATAACTTTTCCCCTTTTTATCACCCAGTGCTCACTCTAAGTTGCGGTCCTGGGCATTGCACTCCCTCTGCCAACCTCAGGGGGTCCCTGCACTGGGCTCAAGTCTCCTTCTATCACAGACCTCTTCACCTGAGAACCTGGTCTCATGGGAATTTGTGAAACTGTCACGTTATTTAATCTGGCCAGACATACCGTGTGGAAGGATCACCAGCCAGGTCCTCCCCACCCCCTCAGGCACCCGGCTGGCCAGAGGAGGCAGTGAAACATATTAAATCGCTGGCATACCACCCTGCAAGCAATGGCTTAGCTGAAAGATTAGTGCAGAATCATAAGAACCCAGACTGAATTTCCCTTCGGGGATAATCAAAGTTATATCTATGTCTATCTATCGAGAAAAATGTATTCGGGCCAAATGTGGGCCAGGTCTTCATTAGCATTTGGGGCAGATGTGTTAAAAGGACGTAACCCCAGGGTAACAGCCCAATACCAGCACAGGTTAGAATTGTGGATTTATATTTTACTTTTGTATGTGTGTGTCTGCATATATGCTGTGGTTTAGTGTCAAGATTGACAATAAAAACTTAACTTTTATATGCAATTTGATGTTGCAGCGATTTCCTAGTGCACAGGTGAGAGTGTGGGTGAAAGTGTCCTTCAGCCTTCTTGACAATCTAATCTAACAAACTTTATTTGAACATGATTCTGTCAGAGGACTAAAAGAAGAGAAAAAATGCAAACAGAAAAAAACCCTCAGTGCAACACAGTAAGACAGACAAAGACAAAGGAAGTGACTGTATTATGTGTTGCTGATAATGTATTGGTGTAATGCAGTATGGTGGAAGTAGATGTGTGTATGGTGGGTATGTGGTGGTGTGAAGTTCATGTTACACCCCCATTCATTCATTTTACAACAGTCCAACAGTTACTTAAAGCAGTGATATTGACCCATAACACTCTGCCCCAACTGGTGACAGCAACCAGAACTTCAGGCAGAATCCCAGTTGGTGCTGGTGTGCTGGATCAGTGTCATGTAGCAGACCTCCATAAGTGGTCCAGATTCCTTCTCCAGCTCATCAGGACCATCCAGTTCAGCAGGCTCCCCCTTCAGACCCAGGTGGCAAAGGTGACAGGCCTCCACTCCCCGACCTGACAGAACCTGGGCTGGCCAGAATCCCACGAAGGCAACCGTCAGCAGGGCCGCAATAAACCTGCCACGCCAAGGACACAGTATGGGGCTGGACGGGCCTCAGTCCCACACCAGCACCACCACTCCACAGAGGGCAAGGTACAACCCCCCCCCCTCCCGGCCTTCAAGGTGCCGCACAGACGGGAGGAGCCGATCCACAGGACGGAACCAAGGACCAGGCCCCACGGGCCACCAGTGACACAGGTCACCACACCTAGGGATCCATTATGGGTCCCCTCCGAGACACTAGGTGTCAGGCGAGAGCCACCCAAGCACGCCCACAGCCCCTCCCCCACCACAGCAAAGCCATCCCCTGCAGCACCAGCACCACTGAGTCTCCAGACCAACCGACACCGCCACAGTTACCCAGGAAAACAGGGCCCCCACATGGCAAAGCCAGAGGAACAGAGGAGTGGGAGGGTGGTAGGTTGGACAGAGGAAACCAGAGGAAACCTGGGCCTCACACCTCCATCCAGATACAACCCCTGCGATGACATATCGCAGAGCAAGAGTCAACAACCGTATCGCCTGGTGATCGAGACAGAGGACCACAAAATAAAGGAGCTACACTGTTCATATAGAACTGGGTAATGCAGTATTACAATTTTTAAGAAGCAAAAGCAGTAGACCGATATAATGTAACATGGAACACGTTCAATAGTTTTAGTTTAGTTTTCTTTTTTTCATTTTGGGTTCGCTAGCTGGTATCTGCTGGCAGTATAAGATAATACTACGATTATTCAACGCATTTATTTACTTTGGAGCAGACAAAGCTATGCTTATTGATATTTGATGTGTGTAACTGTGTTTGAGGCCGTCTACAAAGTTCAATCCACAGTCTTCAGTTTTTGGGGTTTGATTTTGGTTTTGGGAAGGAAAAAAAGAAAAGAATAAAACACCTCCTTCCAACCTCTCAGGCTAACGCCTGTCACTGTTTAACCATAATTATAGTTGTTAGACTTCCCATGGGAGCCCTGTTCTGTGTTGCGCTGTTGATTGGCCAATTTAGGTTTCGGGGGCGGGGCTTGCGATAGGTTGTAATTTTCAATATATATTTTATTTTTCAAATGACAAAAACCTAAAAGCCAACAACTTAATGGGAACATTTCATTTCACCGAAACATTTAATTTATTTAAATGAATTCATTTTTCTGATCTGAAGTATATAACTGTGTGTGTTTGTGTGTGTCTACTGCTCAGTAGCTTGGCGTGACCGGGCACGGCGGTCACCCCTGCGTTGCTAGCCAAATTAAACCGCCTAATGGTGTAATAATTAATTTTGGTGTACGTGGCTTTTTCTGCCACCCGATTCTTCCTCACTGTTCCTGTAAAACAAAAATCACACAAAGCAAAGAAATAAAAGGTAAATTTAGGCTTAGATTCAATATTCAAATATTCTTTATTACGTAATAGTAAAATGCCTGCAGAAATGAATTAAAGTCTAATAAATGTGACCAAAGTGGTGTGGAGTGAGTAGACCATGAATGAATGAGATAGTGATGATTGACGTAATGGAACTGGCTTTTGAAGCTTTTTCTTAGGTTTACTGGTTAGGATACTTCACATATGTGTCCAAAAGGACCTCTGGACAGGGGGCGGTCACTCTGAACATTCAATGCAGCTGCTGATTGGGTTTGTTTTGCACTTCATCTGAAATTCTAATCATCTAATCATCACTGTGCGGTACAGCAGAACAAAACGACATAACTTGCAATCCCCTGCCATTTTTATCAGATTTTTCAGGAATTAGAATACAAAAACTTAAGTAATAGTCCATTTCCTATTTTTTTAGTCAACAAAAAAATATTTTCAAAGTAACTTTCCAGTTTTTCTGTGCCAGAAACTAGAGCGTCTTTGGTTGCATAACAGCAACAATCCACAGCTGCATGATCCATTCTAGTGAGTGAACGTAGGCCGAACACTTCCGATTCAGAACTGACCTGGTTGCCATTTCACTACATTTGTTTTTGTTGTTCATCCCTTTCCAATTGATTTGTTTGGCCACATTATCAGAAAAAATGTGTGCCAAAATGTTACATTTATGCTCCTAGCTTCTCTCGCTCTAGTGGAGGCCAGCACCCCCACCTGTGGAAACGAAACTGAATTAGTGAGAAGTAAGAAAATGATAAATGATAGATGGGTATGGGCAACATAGCAAGAGTGTGGGTCATTCTAGGTAAGCCTAACAATATTTGGTTCTGGGAACTTTCTGGGAAAGTTATGTTTTGGGTATGGAACGTTGTATGAAGGTAGTTTTGGTTGTAAAAGACTTGTTGACTTCTTTCAGTCTTTGATCTAAGACAAGGACTTTGTTGATAGGCCATAACATTTTAACTTAGCAATTAGAAGATCATGATTTATCAGATCAAATGCTGCACTGAAGTCTGGAAATATAACACCAACTAGATTAGCTTTGCCCAGTTCTTGATACCAATTGTCAACCATATACGTAAATAAGAGCTGTTGCAGTGGAGTGATTAGGTTTGTAAGCACTTTAGTGAGAAGGCTCTTTTCAACTAAATAATTTAGCATCTGTTTACACACCATTGTTTCCATAATTTTGCCCAAAACAGGTAATAAACTGACTGGCCGACTATTGACTCTATTGAACAAAACATTTTTATTCTTCAGGATAGGAATTATTCCTGTGAGGGAAAAGATCCACGCAGCAAAAAGCTGTTGAAAATATAGCAGAGAGGATGTGACACAAACTTAGCAGATAACTTCAGAGTCAACCATCGACTTGTAAACACCTGCAGACATATCATCCTGCAGAGCATTTAAGAGACTTTCCATTTTTTTGAATTCTGACAATAGTTAGATCAAAAGTACAGTGTTTCTTTCATGATCTTGTGTTTTTATTAGAGAAATAGCAGATGTGCAATCACCATGGACCATATCAGATTTTAACTTTTCTATTTTTTCATTGTAAAAGGAACTGAAGTAATTAGCAATGTTTAGACGTTTGCTTATGAAACTGTCAAACATAATTGATTTTATTATTTTGAGTTTGAATGTAAGCAGGATTCTGTTTGGGTATTGATCTGTGGTGTGGTATATATTGGTGTGCTGATCATCAATTTGCATGCAGGGCTCACCAGCAGACCCAATTAGCTCAACCCAAAAAAAACGTCATATATTTATATATATGTACACATACACACACATATATGTGTCATATCAATCTACAATCTGACATTCAATAGTGAAATGAATTAGTGGATGAGAAGACAACATTAAGCTGGCCAGAGAGACTGTCCCAGTCAGACTAGTGATGTTTGAGAAGATAGAATGGGAGGTCTAATTGATGGCACTAAAAAAGTCACTGTCACATATTGTATTTAACAATGTTTGTCTGCAGTTGCAGACAAACATTGTTAAACATTGTTAAACATTGTTAAACATTGCAGTGAGAGGACAGTATCCTAAACATGACACTTGTGTACATTTTCATATATGTTAAACTTAAAATGAACACCAGAATGTGTCTTTTGGACATTTTCTTCTAAAACTGTCAACATCTGAACTACCCCTTTTCTCTCTCCCTTCTCCTACAACTTGGCTGCTCAGAATCCATGTGTCACCCTCCACCTGAACTGGAAACTCCCTCAGATGGAGATCATCTGCCTCAACAACCTGGGCTTGACAAACTGGAACCCAGACCAAAGAACAGCTCACCTGAGAAAGAGGACTGGTTCAACAAGGTTACAGACCCAGCATTATGGGGAGACAGAAGTGATCCTGTGAAATCGATCCTCATCGAGAGCGGCGCATCAACCTTTCAAAACCGCAGATCCTGCTATCCTGCCTGTGCCAGAGATGGGGCCATTAGTGGTAAAAGTCAGCGTTTAACCAGTGACTTGCTTAATTCTCATTTACAAATGGACACACAGTGTCCAGGGAATGGGGTATGTACTCCCCATCAACTGAAAATATGTTGTGTTTTGCATGTAAGCTTTTCTCAAATAAGCGCCATCAGTTTGTGCAAGGTTTCAGTGACTGGAAACACATTAGTGATCACTAGAGGAGTGATGAGCACAGGAGCTGCATGCTAACTCTGCATATGCTAACTCTGCATACGAGATGCAAGTTCACCTCATCTACTGACTCATCTTTACTCAATCAAATGCAAACAGCAAGACAATATTGGAGAGATGTCCTTAAAAGAGTTGTAGCTGTTTTCAAATTCCCAGGAGGACTTGCCTTTAGAGGTGATTATGTGATAAAATGGGGTCGCTAGAACTTATGTCTCTGTTTGATCCATTCTTGGATCATCAGACACATTGAAAACTTTGGACAGAAAAGCCAGGGAAGTGTGTCTTACTTGTCATCGACAGTTTTTGAAGAATTTATTGATGTCATTGGAGAGAAAACAAGGGAAACTGTGGCTGATGAGATTCGTGAGGCAAAGTACCTTTTCATTGCTGCTGACTCAGCACCCGACCCCTCCCATGTTGATCAGCTTACTTATTTTCAGATTTGTCACCAGGGAAGGGAAAGTTGTTGAACGTTTTTTTTGTTTCGAGCCAATTGAAAGCCACAGATGCCACCAATGCTTTACGGAAAGATTCCACAAAGATAAGGGATGCATTTGAAAATATTGCTGCGTATACAGATGAGAAACGTGACACCAGACATGAAGCAGAAGTGATGTGAACCAAATTGGACTATTGAGAAAATGGGTTTATGGCCCTCTTCTGGGATACAACCCAGCTAACACAATCACGTTCCCTCAATGTTGCCTCTACGTCCAATTATTTGTTTCCGTCATGTCAACTCAGACATCATGTCAACGTAAAAACGAAGTTCCTCAATAATACAATAATTGTTTTTTGACGTTGCCAGGTGGTCGCTGGTACAAATCTTGGCGTTGCCACAATGGAATTTTTATATGTATCTGCAGATCCTGAAATACAGCAGTCCTAATTTGCCTGAACATCTCAACCCAGACACAAGATAAGGACAAACACTCATCATTGAACTGTTTATTGATTACACAGAACACACAATCAAATATTCTGCTGCTGCCTGGGTGCTGTTGGATGGCCCTGCAAAAGAGAAAAGGTTGCAAGATCATTGGTTTTACAGCTTATCTTGTTAGCTTAAATCAAATCAATCTTTATTAATCAAGAGCTTTTCATGCTGAAAGCCTTTTGAGATACAATTTCATTGTCATGAAGCTGTAGACAATATTCACTATTCAGCATTTTGTTTTGGGTTGTTTTTTTTGCAAAGTCATGCTTTATAAAACACAATCTTTGATGTCTTACTTTTGATGATGGAGCAGAGCTGTGTCCTGTAGTGGCCTTTTACCCGTATACCCTCTTAAGCTGAAGTGACTCCAAACAGCATTTGTCGCCACTGCCCTCATCATTCCCTGGTACAGTCTCCTGGGTTCAAGCCACCAATTAGGCCACCAATCCACAATCTAGTTAGACCAAGCCTATAACAGATCAAGATTTAGCTAAGCTTCAAAATCAATGTAAAAATGTACTCTGCACTACTTACCAACTTTGGCTGAACTCCTGATCCTTGTAGTTTTTTTCCACCTCCTCCAAAGTCTTAGCCACCTCAGCGCCAATTGCCTCCTTCGCTTTGCTTTGGGGCTTGTGCAATCAAATGTTTTAGCGCCCTCTGGTTGTCCTCCAGGGTCTCCATTTTCTGGAGGATCATCTGCAGTGTGGACAGCATGTGATAAGATTAGAATGTTACTGTACCTTGGCCTTACCTTAGCTGATGTTGGCTCTACACGACAATCATCAACAGCCATCCTGGTGACATGACACAAGGATTAGACGTCAAATAATATACCTCAGAGCATGATGGGAGAGAATGATGATGGATGCTAAAATACAAATAAATACTTACGACTTGAAGCACCACAGTGTGTCCAAGTTTCAGGAAGAGGATCAATATTAAAGGACAGATCGGTGCAACTTGCGATTTGTTCTGAATGATACCTCAACAGAGTGTCAGTCATTTTTTTCTTTGAGAGGGAAATGCGCGTATTCCATCCCCAATTTAAAGCAGACACTCAGTTCTCTTTGTGTTTGTAAGAGGGTTCCACCAACCCTGACTCCATATCAGGAGTCAGAGAGTCAGAGTCAGTCAGAGAGTCTAAAGCCTGTGGTCATTTTAAGCTGAAGATGGAGATGAAAAGACATGGTCCAGTGCATTCATTGCAAAATTGAACTGGTGTACCACAACTGCACAACGTCAGTGATTCAACACTTAAACAGAAAACACCCTACATGGACTGTACCAGAAACTCCACCGGAGACTGGGGACTCATTTCCCAAAAACATTTTTAGCCTAGGTTGTGGAGCCTAGGTGGAGACAGTCAAATTGCAATAAAATAAATAAATGAATAAATAGAAAAAAAATGATTTGGCCTTATTTGCGGCCAAAAATAAAAGTAAAGAAAGAATGAAACAGAGGACCAGTCAAAAAGAGAGACTGTGTGGGGCGATATAAAAAAAAAGTCAATGACAGGGAAAAGGCAACCAAGAGGAGGTGCATGGTAAAAATGGGCTTAGGTGCTTGGTGACACTGGCTGTGGAGGTGAGCAACAAAGAAAATACATTTTTAAAAACATTTCTATGACTCCCAGATGAATGTTGAACCCAGCCATAAAGTTCAGGTGCTGGTCATTGATCCGCCTTTCCTCACCACTGTTCTCTCCATCTTCAGGAAGTTCTGGCTCATTCAGTGCATCCCCTGCCCTCGCTGCAATATTGTGCAACATTGTTGTCACACAAATTAGAGTGCAAGACTTGGCTGGGCTGAACTGGAGGCCTATGCCGGAGGCACCTGAAGTGCAGTTTCCACTGGCCGATTTTCTGTTCCACAACAGCTCTGGCAAGATGGCTGAAGGCTTCATCATGCTAGTCTGCTGGGTTGACCACAGGAGTAAGCATGTATGGCCGGAGTGGATTGCCACTGTCACTGAGGAGTCGCCACTCACCCCTGGATACAGCGGCCTGTCGGTCCATGGTGGACTCTCAGAACACGAACAAATCCTGTGTACTCCCGGGCTATCTCGTCACCACATCCAAGATCAGACCATGCTGGTCGCACACCACCTGACAGTTAATTGCTGCATACTCCTTCCTACTGATGTAAACATGGCCACCAATAAGCATACTGACTTATGATTTTTTTTGATTTTATTGAGTGATAGGCCTATTGTAGATTTAATACTGGTTAAATGCCTAGAGAACATGCTTTGTGTGACATCTCTTCATGAACAAAGTTGATAAACCAGAACCATGGACAGCTCAGCTCATCTTAAGAATGTCATAAGAGCCACTCACACTACGATCAGGTTTGGGAAACACTCAGAAAAGCCAGAACAAATATTCGTAAGATCAATGCACATAAGTGCATGATGCATTGTTATCAGGAAACAGGGCCTAGATCATTTATGTGTGAAGAGGAAAGATCCCATCAAAGATGTTGAACACCATGTTGGAACTGGACCTGCAATCAGCTTTTCCAAATATATGTGCTGCCTTCAGGATTTTTCTCACTTTGACGGTGAGAAATCGTCATGGAGAGTGTTCTTTTTTGCACATTAAAGATGAACTTAAGACAAAAATGAGTCAGAAACGTCTGAACCCTCTTTCAGTATCGGCTATTGAGTCAGAACTCGTGAGAAACCAGACTAGACTACAGGTATTTCCACAGGTTGCAGTTCATACAGTAATCTGTAGCAGTCCAACATATATGTGGAGGAGGGGGCAGGTGGTGTGTGATGGGGTGGCCATTGGGTGGCCTCCAAGACTTATGGGCCAGGGGCCTCATGCATTCTAAATCCAAGCCTGACTGTGATGAACATAAGAGAAGTTTTCTTTCTGCATTGTTAAACAGAACATAATTAATAAAAATAACAACAAACACTCACCAGTCACTTGATTATGTGCAGCTTGCTGGTGAAAGGTTGCACCCCTGTTTGCCTTCAGAGCTGCCTTAATTCTTTGTGGCATACTTTCAACAAGGTGTTGGAAACATTATTTAGAGATTTTGGTCCATATTGGCGTGACAGCATCACACAGTTGCTGCAGATCTGTCGGCTGCACATCTATGATGAGAATCTCCTGTTCCACCACATCCCAA
>JBAMYA010044965.1:0-12061 GCA_037176975.1 Arrhamphus sclerolepis
TAGTAAACTGTTAATTAATTAATTATTAATGACTTGTGAAGTGTTTGTTAACAGTTTGTTAAGGATTTATAATGATTCCTTATAGATAGATAATCTATCTATACACTCTGAATAAAAGCCACTAGGGCCACAAAAAAAAAAAGGAGAATCACTGTCCTTGACAATTCTCTGACAATATAAATATCCTGACAGTATAAATGTCTCTGCAGCATGGTTTCATACAACAACTGATCAAGATGGCAAAGCGATTCACTGCTCAGACTGTCTTACAGTTGATATAGGAGGAGACAGAAGGTTTTGATAGTGATGCAGAGAAAGAAGTTTCAGAGTCTGACACAGAGTTTGACGAAGATGATGAGCATCAGCCAGATCCAAAGCATATAAGAGCCTCAGGACCAGCACTTCTGTAGCTTCAAAACGCAACAACAAAAAGAAGTGCTGTGAAGTGTGTGGACCCAAGATGGACAGAAAAACACAATATACAACATATATGCACCCAGTGCAAGAAGTACATATGCAACACAGAGACAGTAAAACTCTGCCCCTCATGTGGTATAATGATATAATGGTATAGAAATGGCTGTGTTCAATGGGGCTAATGTGTTCAGACAGATGTGATTTGTAAACTGACCTGAGTAGGTTAAATTTCTAACTAAATTCAAATAAATAATCCATTTTAGTTTTGGAAAAACTTGTTCCATTTGTGTATTTGTTGATTATTTTTCAGTTATGCCTGTTTTATGATGCATTTCCTTATTTTGATACATTTTAATAAGAAAGCAAACAAACAAAAAGGAGTGGTATTTCTATTCATAAATGTGATAAAACAAAGGTAAAGGGAACAAATTTAACATATGTGTAGTTTATATTATTTGCAATTGGGCTGAAGTAAACATCTGTTGAGTATATTTTAAAATGGGGCTGTAATTCATAAACAGCAAAAGCCACGTTTGCCAAACCTCTCAAATGAATGCTGAAAGTCTGCTCTTTGATCATATCTTGTCTCAACTGTTCAAATCTGATGTGATGACATCATTAATTGCTGAGGTCCAAACTGTAACTGTGAGTACAACGCTGGACATCTTGAGTTCGCGTTTCTCCTTTCAGTCAGAATAACCTTTTGAATAATGGTCTGCCAGTCTCTGTTGAGATTTCAGACCCACCTTCCAGGCAGCATGCCATCATTCCATCCATTGTCTGCAGATTTTCATTCACTTACAAATCAAACATTTTCTTTCACATGCTGCCTGCTTCAAGTCTCTCTACATCATTTCAGTGGGTGGCATGGAAGATAGAAGATGGTCTTAATTATTCCAACAGCGTGCAGAGTCTTGCATTTTCCTATTATGTCACCTTACAGTGTGGAATTAAGAATTATTTTTATATACTTTGATTACACATCATATCTATCACTTTGAAAGTTGCACATTTAGCCAATGGGATGCCAAAAGCCAGAGTGATGCTAAGACTTTTAATCGTGTTTTTCATCATACATTTTAATACCACTTACAGTAAATGGTCTTATACTTAAAAAAAAATCAGCATTGGTTTCTTGATAAGTTCTAACTTGGCCAGTTGTAAACAGATTACACTTTTTTTCCACTGCAAATGCAGTTTTACAGAACAAAAAAAAAGTCAAAACTGAGCACTTTTTTTGAACATTTCCCAGAGCCTTATGTCTATTTTCTTCCCTTTTTCTTTTTTGAGCAATCATAAGTTTGGATCGAGTTCCAATGAGACTTTTGTCATTGCGCCCAGGTTTTTCCTTGACTTTCAAAGTTAGGCGGAGCTCTCTTATGGTTCAAAGAACTGCTAAATAGAAATTCATGAGTTCTGACTTGACATGGGAATGAACCTCAGACAGAGTCCATTAAAAGGTGTTGAAACTAGCCAGAGTCAATAAATCCACCAAAAGTAACCATGAAGGCAGATGGAGCTAAGTTTTCCCAGGCGTGATGCACCGTGTTGCCTGTCAGCTCACCAGGGAAAAACAACAGAACAGATTTAGTGGACAAGAAAAGAAAATATTCAAGAAATACATTGTTTTCCAGGAACATGTGAACAATCATCATTCTACTATTTTTCTCTAAACATGTCTAATGAGCAACATTAATACTGTTATGTTCTTTTTATTTGTCCCAACCCTGATTATAGTTGTGCTCAAAAGTTCACATACCCCAGCAGAAATTTTGAAATACTGTCAGTTTTCCAGAAAATATGGTTTTCAAGTTTTTAATCTTCATTCATCATTATAGTTTCAACAAAGTTATTTATTATCACACAGTGGCATGTTTTCTTTTTCAATCATGATGACGAATGAACATCCAAACAACCCTGCTCAAAAGTTTACATACCACTGAAGTTTTGGCCTGATAACATGCACACAAGTTGAGAGAAATAGGTTTAAATGGCTATTATGTCTAACTGTCCACACCAGTCACCTGTTTGCATGTAGCTTGTGTCTGTGTATAAAAAGTTAGAGAGCCTCAGGGCCCTTGATAGATCTCTGCATATTTCATCTCCTGCTTCTCTGACTTTGCTGGATTAAAAACAAACAGCTCCAATCAGGTTGAATCTTTGCATCCAAAAGCATGCAACACTGTAGTGTTCAAATTTTGGTAAACTTTGATAAAGAAGTGGAAAATAAGGAGATCTGTTGACCAAGCCACTGTCAGATAGCCCAACACACATTTCAACCAGAAAAGATTTTTCAGGATGTTTCAGCTGACAATACAGGCTTCTCCACTGAAAGTGATGTGGCTGTTTTAAGATACACAAAAAGATACATACCAACATATACCCTTGCAGAATTATTAAAATGTATACCAATCTTTCATGAAATCATAAGTGATCATCACTCCAAATTATCTATTGAAGCATCTCCACTTATTGTAGGTGACTTTTTTGTGGCTCTGGTGTAGAAATGTCTTTCTTCTGCAGACTCATCCATGTAGCCCTCTTTCCTTTAAGTGTCTCCTTATTGTGCATCTTTAAACACACAGACACTTTTCTAGAAGCCTGTATGGCAGCTGATTATTTATGGATTTTTCTTTTCATTCTGAAGAATTTTCCTGACTAAAATGTGTGTTGGTCTGAAGGAGCAGGGACTGCTGCAATGGGCTCCTTCAGTGGGCTCCGGAAAAGTGGTGACAGGCAATGGTGAAGGCACGAAATGATGTTCAGCCATCTTGATATCCCTTTCAAGTACAATTTGTCCTTTCTTATTCATCACCACAATTACAATGCATGCAACTGTCTCAGCTCCTTACATGCTGATCTCATCATTCAAGTTGGTTTTTGCCCCACTTCTTCTTCTTCTACTTCTATGGAGTGCTATATTTCTAAATCACTGGATCCTGTCACCATCATCCTGTCAACTGCCATCCCATCAGACTGCTTTTCTTTAATGATCCAGTTGCACCTAAGTAAATCAGTTCACTTTTGGGACATTTCCATCAGGATAGCTATGTCCCATGATCCCTGTGTTGACAAAAAAATACATATCTGTTTTTGATTTAGATGTACATTAGTTCAATCAAAACCCAGACCTCAACCAGACTCTGAAACATTCTAGCAGAACCTCATAAACAAAATGTTCATAAACCTCAATGGACTGAGGCAATGTAAGGAGGATTGGAAGGAAATTCCTTCACCGTGATGAGAGCGAGTGATAACATCACAGAGAAAATGATTATTTTGAGTTATTGCTACTGAAGGTGGTTGAATTATAGGGTCCACCTTTGCTTTGGATTTTGGGCTTAGACCTTGTCAAATAAATAATGACAGCTTAATTTGTCATGCGCTGTTAATTATCTGTTTCTCAAAGTCCTGATGCAAAAAACCTTATGGAACTGAATTGAAAGAGGGAGTACCTTCTTTTTTCACCTAAATATATCTTATCCCACAGCTGGAAGGCAACCAAAACAAACAAATACCTGGAGTTTTTGTGGGTGATTTCACATCTAAGCAGTTAGGTTTATTAAAGTAAAGTCATGAATACATCAGTCAGCTTCCTCGTTAGATTCAAGGTCATGTTTATTTCTAGAGCACATTTAAACAACCAAAGTATACTAAAGTGCTTTACAGAAATGTTAATAAAAATTACCATGAAAATAAAAATCATAAAATAAAAATAAGAGTACCATAAAATAAAAACAGCAAGATAAAAACCATATGCAAAACCATAAGACAATCAAGTCTGGCTCATGGCAGGACCAACAGGACCAAAAGCCAAGGAGACAAAGTGAGTTTTTAGGGAAGAATTAAATGACTCCAATGATACAACATGTCTAACATGAAGTGGTAAGCTATTCTATAATTTTGGAGTAGCCACTGAGAACGCTCAGTCACCTTCAGTTTTAAGACTAGATCTTGGGGCAGTTAATTTGATGATCTCAAGGTTCTGACTTGATGTTGAAATTTAAGTAGTTCTGCAAGATACAGAGGGACCAACCCACTTAAAATCTTAAAAACAAACAATAAAACCTAAAAATGTATTCTAAAATGGCTGGGATGCCAATGCAAGGGGACCAATGCAGAGTGATGTGATCATGCTACTTAGTGCCGATCAGAAGGTGAGTGGCAGCGTTCTGCACTATCTGCAGGTGATGGAGGGAGCACTGATCAAGACAAATGTATAGAGTTGCAATATCAAGCCTAGAGAAAATGAATGCATTAATGACCCTTTCCAAATCACCAAAAGACTAATATGGCTTCACTTTTGCCAGGAGCCGAAGCTGGTGAAAGGAACTTTTAATCACTGAATCAATTTGTCTCTTTGGATTAAGATCACTGTCCAAAGTTACACCAAGCTGATTTTGAAGGCTAGGGGGCCCATGCTAGCAACAGATTTAACTCATCCAAGACTTGACTCCAGCTTCTCCTCGGCTAGGTTTCCTCAGTGCTTTGACTGGACTGTGTGTCTCGCCTCAGACCGCACCAACCAGCTTGACACATTTGACATCATCATCAAGCTCCTGCAAGAAGAAGAAGTGTACGTAAACGCTCCATCAAATGCTCCGTTTAGCTGACGGAGCTAACCAACTAAAAATCTGGCTGCAGGGCTAACCAGCTGAAGAACCAGCGCTACACGTCTGTTTTTCCCCAGTGAGACAAACCTGAGTGCTGCTGTGGCTGCATCGGCTTTCAGGGAGCATGCAGAGCTGGTTTGAATTTGCCCCTGGAGAGATTTAGGGGTGGACTGCGTTACTGGCCACCATGCCAACAAGGAGCAGCCACGCTAACGGCAACAATGAGGATTATAGGACAGTTGCTTGATAAAGTGCAATCACACGTTAAAGAACTGTTGCTGCAACAAGAGAAGTGTTATAATAACTTCACACAAATGATAATGACCACTATTACCAAACGAGTGGATAAGCTAATGAAAGATCTGCAGGAAGTGAAGACAAGCTTGCAGTTTACAGAGAAGGAGGTTGATGTACTGAAAGACAAACAAAGCAAGCTAAATAATGGATTCAACTGGATGGCATCCCTGAAAGACCAATGAGAAGCTGTGCGATTTAGAGGAGAAAATAAAACAGATCTTTGCAAACAACCTAAATTTGGATCACAGCAGGATGACTGTGGATAAAGTGCACAGAACTGGAAAACTCAGGAAATCCAACTCTACCAGGCCAAGACCTATTATGGTTAAGTTTCTGAGTCAAAGGGATAAGAAACAGGTGATGGAAAAGGCTAAATGCCTAAAAGGCACAAATGTCTATTTAAATGAAGATTATCCAGCATCATTCTGACAATAAAGAAAAAAAAACTATTACTAGCACTGAAAGCAGCCAGAGAGAGAGGTAAGACAGCATTCCTCCGCTATGATGATCTCTTATTCATCTTCTCAATCAAGAAATGCTGGTTACACAATATCAAACTAGGAGGTGACATTCAACTGTATAGTTATGTTGATAATAGGCATGTCTTTTGTGACTATCTATGTATTTACAGCTACCAAAAAAGGGGTTAAAACTTGCTCACATGAATGTTTCTAGTTTGAGAAACAAACTTGTAGAAATGGGCTAGACATTCAGAACCATATACCAGTAAAACTCAGAAAGGACCTAATGTTACCAGTGCAAATAGAAAAAAGAAAAGGTTACATTTCCAAGTAAGAATACAAAATCATGGTAGGAAATTGTGGGCAACCTTAAATCATATAATGGGAAAACAATCAAGTCAAAGCCTGAATGTTGTTGGAACTAATAATACTTTTTGATCAAGCCTAGTGAAATAGTTAATTACTTCAATGATTTATTTATTAATATGGTGGCTAAATTAATAATAGGCATTTCCACAAATAATGCAATAATACAAAATAATAGCATTATCCAACTTGTGAAGGACAAAGATATTTTTCATTTGAAGAAAAGCAATATAAAGCATGTAGAAATACTGCTTGATTCCATAGATATAAATAAACCTGGGGGCATGGATGAATTGGATGGGAAACTCTTGAAGCTAGTAGCAAACTGCATAGCTGGTCCTGTTTGCCATATTTTTAATGCAAGCATAGAAAACAGCATTTCCCTTACAGTATGGAAAATTGCAAAAGTTGTTCCAATTAAGAAAAATACAGCAGATGGTCTCAGCAGTACAAACTGTCGACCTATCAGCCTGTTGACAATACTTGAAAAACTGATTACTGTTACTGATTACACACTGTTATAGTGATGGGAAGACAACAAGTTGTTATCAAAAGATGTTTATATTATACACCCTTAAAATTAATCCCTCAAATTATTAACAAAGTTGTCTTGTGTCAGTTGCGGTGGTGTGGTCCAGTGTGGTCCAGTCCTTCAGAAAAACATTTAATCAAACTACAATTAGTACAAAATAGGGTAGCTCGTCACTAAATTGTTCCATATATACAAATATCAGTATGCACAAAGCATTGCTTTGGCCCTTGGTTAAAAATAAGGTTGAAATTGCCCTTTTATGCTTTTTTAGAAATATTGTAGTATAAAAGATACCAAATGTTTTATATAATCAACTTTTATTTAGCCAAACCTTATGCAATTTTAATACAAGACATGCTTTAGAAGGTTGTTTTACTCTTCCACCATGCAACAGGAATGCTGGGAAAAAGACTGTAATGAAAACACGGAATTCACTTCATTTGTTTTAAAAGTAACAAATGCTAGAGCTTTTAAAAGAGCCCTGATTAATTATTTTATTATATAAAGCATTATAATTGCACATTTATGAATGAATATGCCATGGTACTAATGTTATGAGTGTATGTAACTGTTTTTGTAAGGATTTTTTTTGTAATTTATTTTTTTCTTTTTGTAATGATGTGGACCCCAGGAAGAATAGCCATTATCATGGCAATGGCTAATGGGATCCTAATAAATAAACAAATAAATTCCTGCCAAACAGGCCAGTAAAGGGGTTATTTGGGGAGTCTTTACAGTTTGTATAAAGGGAGGTAAATCTGTATGTCATCTGCATAACAATGAAATGATATATTATGCCTATGGAAGATGGAGCCCAGGGTTTCATTTACAAAGAAAAGAGCAATGGACCCAAAACAGATCCCTGTGGGACCCCTGAAGTGAGAGAAGCCACACAATAAGAGAATTCACCCAACTTAACAGAGAAACTCCTTTTTGTTAGGTAGGACTAGAGCAGCTTAAGAGCTGCACCTCTGATGTCGGCATACTGATCCTGGCGTGACAACAGGGTCCTATGATCAACAGTGTTCAAAGCTGTGTTCAAATCTGAGGTCACTAAGATAGCTGCGCTTTCTGAATCAACAGTTAAAATAATATCATTAAAAATTCTCAAAAGCGCAGATTCAGTACTGTGGTGGGGCCTGAAACCAGACTGAAATATCTCAAAAATATAATTTCTCTCTAAGAAACTTAATAGCTGAGTAGCCATTACCTTTTCCAACACTTTAGATAAAAATGGTAGTCTAGAGAAGGGCCGAAAATGGGAGAGGATAGAAGGGTCCAGGTTTGGCTTTTTGATAAGCGGCTGAACCATAGCATGTTTTAGAGGAGTTGGAAAGCACCCAAAGCTGAAACAGACATGGAGCAACAACAGAATAAAAGTGCCAATAGAATTGCAAAAATCTTTGAATAGACGCGAAGGGATGCTGTCTGTGGAGGGACGCTGTAGTAGGCTGAAGCATATGTACAATATCAGACAACTCTGAAAGTGACAGTGGCACAAATTGATTAAAAAACAGCAGAGTGCGTAGGACGGTCAAGGGCAGGGTAAGGAGCACCAGCAGGGAAAGCTGCCTGCAGAGCAGAGATTTTCTGGACAAAAAAGTTGAAGAAGTCATTAGAGAGCAAGTGTCGGCACAATTAGATCAGTACTAGAATGGTTTACAAGAGAATCCAAAGCATGAAACAAAAAACTGGGCCTATTTACATTATTAGAGACAAGATTTGAAAAATAGTTGGTTTTAGCAGCTTTCACTGCACTGATAAACACTCTCACAATATACCAAATGACACCTGCAGCTTGTCTTCCCTCCATCTTCTCGCAGCACGTCTGTAAGAGTGCCTGAGTGCACAGATAGGTTCATTTATCCAAGGTTCAGGAGGCGCCTTAGTGGTTCAGCTCCAGAAAGGAGCAATAGAGTCCAGAATGCTAAGACACTTTGAGTCAAAGAGCACAACAAGATCCTCTGGACTGAGAGCATTATAATCATCCTTAGATGAATTTACAAGATTATCAAACATCGAACAGAACTGCGGTGAGGTATCTGAGTTAATTATACGGAACTGTTGTACAGGACGGGCAGCAACAACAGAGTAAGGGACATTGGCAAAAAATAACACGGGCAGATGATCAGAAATACAGGCACTGTTACAGAGCTCATTTATACTGACAGACGGACTATGAGATAACACCAGAGCACACGTATGTTCCTTTTCATGGGTTGAACCAGAAACCACTGAGTGAGATCAAATTTGTCAATGTGTGAGAGAAACTCCTTGACCAGTGGTTTATCTTCACAACATACATGCATGTTAAAAATCTCCCAGGATTAAACAATTATCGTAGCTCAACAAAATACTAGACAAGAACTTTTCAAAATCCTGAATAAAGTTTATGTTATATTTAGGAGGACGATAAAACAACTGTAAATAACACAGGAGAAGAGTTCAGTTCAATAAGCTGCAGCTCAAAGCTTGAGTAGATGGATGATGGGATTCCTCGACAGATAAAATTAGACTTATACACACAAGTTGTCCCTACCCCTTTACCAGTGGTTCAGGGGGAACTCAAAAAGTTACAGTCAGGAGGGAGAAGCTTCGAAAAATACACAGACTCACCAGTTTGAATTGTGATAAACATCAGGTATCACGAAAGAAGAAATCTTTCAACAAGAAAGTCTTGTTTACTAGCTATCTAGCATTGATTAAAGCCATGTTCAGTGTGACAAGAGGCGTCGGGCAATGGGTTTTATCATCGGCGGTCCAAGACACTTGCTGTAATGGGCAAAGATTCCAGAGATTCACGCCACATCTACGGATGCGAGTTGGACGGCGGCACTGGTGGCCCTCGGCATCCTCATCGACCAGAGATACCAGCAGCCACCTGCTCACAGAATCCAGAAGATGACAGGAGACCAAACTGTGTCCAACAAACAATCCAGGCTGAGTGATCTGGGGGGCATTGCTGCAGACAGTGGACTGCTGGGGCACCAAAGAGGAAGAGCACACTGGGGCGTAAGCCTTAGACATGGACAGTCACGCATGCTGTACCACATACTGAATGTCTGAAATCAGCATGCGGCTCCCAACCTCTTTGGGTGAAGACCATGAGGATGGTAAAAGGAAGAGCAGTTCCAGAATAAGTTAAAATTGTCAATAAAAGCAAAGCCTTCAGATCTGCATGCAAACTGAAGCCAAGAGTTGAGTGAAAGAAGCCTGCTGAATCTTTCAGCTCCACGCCCAAAGGTTGGAAGTGGGCTGCTAATAAAAATAGAAATAGACCTGTCACATGATTTCAGGAGGTGAAATAACTTCTTAAGCACTTCTGACTGGCCATGGATCATGTCATTGGTCCCACTATGCAAAACAATCTGTGTTATTGTTGGCAGGAGAGAACTCAGCACTTCATAGTTCTTCAGTGATTGTCATGACTGTGGCTCCAGGGATTCATTGAGTGCATTCAAGAACTGGATATTCCGGGTAATTGAGACACCAATAATACGTGTGGTCGGGGGAAAGAGAGGCTGAGGAAGGGAAGGGCACACCTCAGTGGATAATCCAGCTAGTTTCGGACTTTTGGCATCCACTGATCTGAAACTCCGATGATCAGCAGAGCAATGGCGAACAGCCACTCTGACAAGTTTATACTGGGAGGCCGAGATCTTTGACCAGCGTAGAGGGGGCTTCACTGAGGAATCACCCAACGCGGTGTCTGCCAGTGGAGAGGGGACCTGCAGTGTCAGTGAGTGCTTCTACGAGACCTCAGCCTGGATCGGACAGAGCAGGTCCAGCAGCAGAGGGGACCCCCCTTCTTGTCATTTTCACATTCTGTAGACATTTGAGGTTCATTAGACATTTTTTTGTGATGTCAAAAAAAATCTTTTGTTTGTTAATATAACTGTAATGTAACTGCTTTTGTCATCTATACCAGACTTTAAAAATAACAAAACAAACAAACAAATAAACAAAAAAAAAGACAACAGAAAAAACAAACTGAACTATTTTGCTGTTCTCTGTGGCACATTTTACACATTCACTACAACAGGCATGGTCACATTTAGTGATACTAAATTCTCGCATTCTCACAAACTCACTATCTCTCAGTTTTGTGCACTTAATTCTTAGAGGCTGAATCCCTGGGTCTGGTTGCATCATCCTACATCTATGAGCCACATCAACTGGCCTTCCCCTGCAAACGGAGCAGAGCCAGCTGCCATCTTTTTGACTAATTACAAGTAGCTGTTGGATTCAAATGCTGCTTTCATCTGCATGTACATGTCTTTGTTGATTTCCCAATGGCTTGCTTGGCTGCTGACATTGTGTCCCTTTGAAGTCAATGTGATGATGGTCTAATTTTTCATCAGTTTGCTATTGTCTGTTGTTTGTTGCTTATTTGAGGACTACTCCAGTATTACACAAGTCATTACTATTGTTTACAAGCATGTTTTTGCCTTGGGAATGAAAACTCAGTCTTTCAGGTTTTACACTTTTATGAATTTAAGCTTCTAAGTAGCAGATATGTGTGTAGGTAATGTGTGAGCCCTGTGCTGCCTTTGGTGTTTGGTGTAATATGACCAACAGCTAGAGGACAGTGCTGAGGGTTATTCCACAAAGCTGGATTAAGGGAAAGCCAAGCTTGACTCGATTAGCTTTACCCATTTAAGCGAGAGTTCTGTTTCATCAACGTGGCTTAATTTGAATGCCTGCTGAGTAACCATGGTAACTTATGCCGCAGAACAAGTCTGCTCCCTCCAGAAGGTGGTCTCGGTGGACTCGGTTCCATGTGGACTCCAGTTCGGTTCGCTGCTGGTGAGAACGCTGCCTGGCCTGGTACATACGTACTCTGGTACGTCCATAGCTTTTTGGTCAACTGAAGCTTCTGTAGCAAACCGCTCAGAGTGTTTTTGGAAGCGCAAAATTTCTCCGCACGAGTTTGTTTTGGAGCTGACGCTGGTGATAGTGTTCTGCAACACGTCTTCTCTGCTCCAAAAGCAGCCGCAGAGTATTCTCGTGCTGAATGCGAGATTCATAATGGAACGACAGCAGTATTTGTGCTTGCTGCACAAAGCAATGATAATGATATACAACCGTAAACACAAGCAGGAGATCACAGTTCATCGTTAAGAAATAAACAAAGCACAAACGGCATAATGTTTTCGTCCAGGATTTTTCCCTCCTCACATGCTGTGCCAATGAGCTTTCATCTACGTCACCCAAAAACATGGTATTTTGTCGTGGGCTCTCCCTCTGCCTCTGTTAACAAGCTGTAATTGCTTCCTGTCATCTGCCACTCCAGTCTGTTCTGTCTGATTAGCCACACCTGTGCATACTCCTGACCTGCCAGCTGCTCTGAATTCCCCTGTTAACCACGCCCTGTA
>JBAMYA010044966.1:0-12060 GCA_037176975.1 Arrhamphus sclerolepis
CCGATCGAGTTCAGTTAGGCACAAAAAACAATAATGGCTATGAATAAGTCCTGGTTTATTAAACCATGCGTACACACACCTGCAAGCAGTTTCTCTTTATAAATGACAGATCACATACTTCTCTGAGTGCTGATGGAATTAATCACTTCAGGATCACATCTATGATGCTGCAGGTTTGGCGGCTTATCATTCTGCAGATCTACAAGTCTGATATGAACTGATGTGAAATGTCTGAGATCAAAGTGGCTTTAATTCACCATCTCCCCATTCACGTCACCGTTTTCTCCAAAATGTGGTAGGTACAAACATGGTGTAGAAGTGCAAACATTGTCTTGTCAAGATTTTTTTCTTGTTATATCCTGAACTTTGCGTGGAAAGTGACTTATGCAACTTTCAGGCCCTGCTTTGCGTTACACGCAAAGATTATAAATAAGGCCCCTGGACATTAACACAGATCTGATGACTCTGATGACATTTCCCCTAAAAAGCTAACCGGGAGGAGCACCAGTTAAAACAGACGTAATTAGTGAGGAAACAATCTCCTCCAAGATGCTTCTGCCAGTTGTCATGAAACGTGCCAGTGGATCATCTCCAGAAACATTGATGAAAGGAATCACTGAAACGGGTCGCCAGCTCTGGTCCTGCAGCGGGTTATAAATGAAAGGCTGAGCATTATGAACAGAAAATAAATATAAAATATAGTGATACATTGTTTTTAATGCATTATATATTTAAATAAAATCCACAAACAACGAACCCAAACTCTTCTCTTCCCTTTGTAGTTGTTTTTTGAGAGAGGGCTTTTATTGCTCTCTTTAGAGTCCCTGCTTGATCTGTCACACACTGACAATTAGTGACAATTACAGAGTCCCGGTCTAATTAGGCTGTCAGAAAGCATGCATTCAAATGATGCGGCATCCGCTGCTTGCCAAATGACAGGCTGTAGTGTGATTTTCCAGTGGTTTGACACGGTTCGTGCAGGGTAGACCTCCTCAGAGGCTGCAGACTGGTCACTGGACGGGCCTGCTAGCTGTGCGTATGTGCGTGTCTGCACGTGCACGCCTGTCTCCTCGAGCCAAGGACTCGGCTCTGTAACTGATGAAATTACCATGTCTGTTCAAATGGAAGTTTCAGCCATTTTCACTCAGCTGCCACTACCAGCTACTGCTCACACAGACAGCCTAACACACTGCTATGCTTTAGATAATGGCTGCAAAAATATTCTAGTCATTATCATTTATTATATTTATTAGTGTACCATTTGAAGTAACTCCTTTTACCCTCAACACTGCTGCAGTCTGCAACCTCCTGCACATTTGCAGCAGTGTTGATGTCATGTCTACAGTGTTTATACCATTTGCTGATGTTCAGTATTGAACTGTTCATGTTTAGAGAATCAGTATTCTCACAATCACTGTTTTTTTCCCCACATACGTTATATGCACAGTCTGTCAAATTTTATGCAGTCTTATGCTATTTATACATTTTTTGCATAGTCTGCTTTCAGTTCCATTTCTGAGGGCAACTGCACAAACTTTTAGATAAGGGTAGAAATAACTAAATATAAATGACACACAAGAGCATTGAATTAATGCTCTTGTGTGTTTGTTACACCATATAAGATTTAAGCAGCAACCATCACACTTCCAGGTTGAAGATCATCCAGGAAGTATGTTTGTTGCAGTTCCTCCACTGACCACTAGGTGCTGGCTCTTAAACAGAACCAATCCCCACTGACCTCCATGCTGCTAGGCAGGAGATCTGGAGGAAGACCAAAGAGGAGATTTATGGATGTAGAGAAGGACGACATGAAGTTAGTTGATGTGAGGGAGGAAACCCAGTATAACCATGGTAGGACCCAGTAACACCATGGCAGGACCCAGTATAACCATGGCACGACTCGGATTACCATGGCAAGACCCAGTATCACCATGGCAGGACCCAATATCACCATGGCAGGACACAGTATCACCATGGTAGGACCCAGTATCACCATGGCAGGACCCAAAGTCACCATGGCAGGACCCAGTATCACCAAGGTAGGACCCAGTATCACCATGGCAGGACCCAAAGTCACCATGGCAGGACCCAGTATCACCAAGGTAGGACCCAAAGTCACCATAGTGGTGTAAGGTTTAGCCAGAAGGAACCACCTTACTCCATGCAGGATGGCCGTGTCTACTGAAGTGTACCACCAAAACAAACAAACAAACAAAAAAAACATACAGTCCCGATACTGGCAGAGCTCTGGCTCTTTTTACTTGAAATTTTCACAGTGCACATCCTCATCACATCATTCAAACAAAAAGAAAAAAAAAAACAAAACATTACCACTCCCCTGCAGTATATAAAGACTATCGGCAAAACCATCCATTACAAATCAAAGGGAGGTATTTACAACTATGTCCCTTAAAACCATTCAATATAAAAATATACTATATTTTAAAAAAAACTTGCAAAATACCATTCTGACCCCTGTTAAACCCAACAAAATAAACAATACATTGGTATTATTTTATTTATACATTGAAAGAACCCAAATCCTTCTTCCCCAAATCTTCCCCCTCTCCTCAGGCCACTTGGTTGGTGCCGGCCAAACTGATTTAGCACACCAGGCCCTCATCAGCAACACTCGTGGGGCGCCTCCACGACTGTGCTGATTTCCAAAATACCTCAGAGAGAGAGAGGGAGTGGTTAGAAGCAAACAAACCCAACAACACTGAAAACAAGTCAAACCCTCAACCATGAATAGATACAAAATAAATGGTATCTGAATGAATGAAAAATGAATGAATGATCTAGCCCAACACTGTTCACCTGCTTAGTGGTGGTGGTGGGGGGGTTCTTCTGCTCCCTCACGCTTCTCTGCCCTTCGGACGGCTCCAGTTTCACCTAGCGGGACAAAAAGTCTGCCACAATGTTCTGCTTCCCTGGTACATATGAATACTGAACTGGTATTACTGGAGGGACAGAAAACATCGGGTGACGCGGCTGTTGGTATCCTTCCTTGAATCCAGCCATTAGAGAGCTCTATGGTCTTCTGCTGGGGGGGTGTCTTCTGCTCCCTCACAACTGGGACCTGTGGAAGAAGAAAAGAGAGAGACTACAAAAGATAGATAATATAATGCTCTTTTAATAATCTGGGACAATCTAAGACTGAGATGGAAGAGACAGGGTGAAGACGTTCAGTGTACAACCCCCAATTCCACTGAAGTTGGGATGTTGTGTAAAACAAAAATAAAAACATAAAAACAAAAGACAATACAATGATTTGCAAATCCTTTTCAAACTATATTCAACTGAATAAACTACAAAGGTTTAATATTTCTCTTTAATGTTCAAACTGATAAACCTTTTTTTTTTGTATTGTTTTTTTTCCCTAAAAACTGGGACAGGAGCACGTTTACCTCTGTGTTACATCATCTTTCCTTTTAACACTCAGTATTTGGGAACCGAGGACACTGATTGTTGAAGCTTTGTAGGTGGAATTCTTTCTCATTCTTGCTTGACGTCCAACTTCAGTTCCTCAACAGTCCCGGTTCTCTGTTGTCGTATTTCGTGCTTCATAATTTCATAATGCTCCTCACATCTTCAATGGGAGACAGGTCTGGACTGCAGGCAGGCCAGTCTAGTACTTGCACTCTTTTGCTACTAAGCCACGAAGTTGGAACACGGAATGTGTCTTGGTATCGTCTTGCTGAAATAAGCAGGGACGTCCCTGAAAGAGATGTTGCTTGGATGGCAGCATATGTTGCTCCAAAACCTGGATTGACCTTTCAGCATTAATGGAGCCTTTACAGATGTGCTAGTTAGTCATGCCAGGGGCACTAACACACCCCCATACCATCACAGATGTGCTAGTTAGCCATGCGACGGACACTAGCGCACCCCCATACCATCACAGATGTGCTAGTTAGCCATGCGACGGACACTAGCGCACCCCCATACCATCACAGATGCGCTAGTTAGCCATGCCACCGACACTAGCGCACCTGCATACTATCACAGATGTGCTAGTTAGCCATGCCACCGACACTAGCGCACCTGCATACTATCACAGATGTGCTAGTTAGCCATGACATGGACACTAACACATCCCCATACCATCACAGATGTGTGACATAGACACTAACACACCCCCATACCATCACAGATGTGTGACATGGACACTAACACACCCCCATACCATCACAGATGGGTGACATGGACACTAACACACCCCCATACCATCACAGATGTGTGACATAGACACTAACACACCCCCATACCATCACAGATGCTGGCTTTGGAACTTTGGTCTGATAACAACCTGCTTAGTCCTTTTCCTCTTTGGCCCAGAGGACACGATGTCCATGATTTCCAAAATCAATCTGAAATGTGAACTCGTCAGACCACAGCACATTTTTCCACTTTGCATCAGTCCATCCCAGATAAAATTGGGTCCAGAGAAGCTGGTGGTGTTTCTGGGTGTTGTTGATATCTGTCTTTGGCTTTGCAAGGTAGAGTTTTAACTCGTACTTGTAGATGTAGCGTCCAACTGTGTTAACTGAGAGTGGTTTTCTGAAGTGTTCCTGAGCCCACGTGCTAATATCTTTTACAGAATGATGTCAGGTTTTAATGCAGTGCGACCCCTGAGGGGTCAAAGGTCACTGGCATTTAATGTTGGTTTTCGCCTGGCTGCTTACGTGCAGAGATTTCTCCAGATTCTCTGAATCTTTGTTCCAAGTATATTTATTATTTCAACAACAAATAATTGTTAAGAAAGAAGCAGTGGCATCAGGACAGACTTCAGAAAAAGTGTTTACATACAACATGTCATTTAAGCAAGCAGTGAGAGGACGGGCTACCGAGCTGGAGCAAGGCTGCCACTAACTGTGACTTACACAAGCTGAACTGCTCGATGTTCGAGGAATGGCCCCCAAATCTGAACATATCTGGGAACATTGTTACTGAGACTGTAGCGTATTTTTTCAAGATGTAAACAGGCGACCATGTTGTTCAGGCAGGACTTAAAAGAGGGAGGCGAGGCAGAGTTACACTCTGTGAGAATGACACGTTTAGCTACAACCATCCCAAATGAGAGGGCCTGTTGCTTAGGCAAAGGAAGAGCACAGCACGAGTCAGACACCCAAAGATGGAAATGAGACACTCTGGAGTTGTCTGCAGTCTGAACGCAGCTCAATAAAGAGAGAAAATATCAGACCAAAAAGCTGTTAAATTATGGCAGTGCCAAAACTGGTGTCCCAGGGTAGCATTAGGGTGTTCACATCTGTCACAGACACTTGAAAGGTTCAGGAATATTTTCATTAAACTGTACTTTAGAATAGTGCAGGTATTGTATCACTTTAAACTGGATTAGCTGCAGTCTAGCATCAATAGAGCAGTCTTTTATTCCTATCAGAATCCTAACCCAAAGTGCAGCAGAGAAACCCCCACATCTTTGACCCAAGCATCTCTGATATGAAGGGATGATGCAGTTGCAGTGGAAACATTCACAAACTGCGAGACAAGATGTCTGGAAGTGGGAGGTTTGATAAGAAGCTCATAGAAAATATGCTGCATTGGAAGCTGATTCTAACTCCAACTAAGTTGGTTTACTAATCTGCAGATAACGAAAAAAATGATTTGGGGTCAGATTAAATTTAGATTGTAGCTGTGGGTATGTCAGAAACTGTTTATTAATAAAGAGGTCCTTGAGAGAGGAGAGGCCCCTACCTGACCAGAGCACGAAGACGGATCCAACAGACCTGGCTAGAAACGGGGGCTATGACACAGGGGGGCATAAATGGACAGGTTTGGCAATTTTAAGACCCTCTTTATTTGTGTCAAAATCTTAAATGAGTTCCTGAGTATGAAATCAGCAGAGAGCCTCTTAGAAGGGATGTCCGGTTTAGCAAATACAATTGTGGGCAGAGGGGCTGAAGTTTGTTGTAATGTGTTATGGGATTCAGTCTGAGGCCAGTCAGGGCAAGAGGCAGCTAAGACTCCCTCCCCAGCTGTCCCCGAGGTCCAGAATGTCCAGGCCTTTCCGTTACAAGCCCAGTAATAATGACGGAAGACTGGGAGACCAAAGACCACCGTCCTCTCCTGCAAATGCACCTTAGAGATCCAGGAGTGTTTGTATGCCCAAATAAATGGTATAATAATCAAATCCAACGTTTTCAAAAAGCAGAAGTGATAAAAATAGGAATATTTTGAAATAGATAAATAGGGAGCACTACCATTTTGATAATGTTAATATGACCAATTAATGAGAGTGGCAGTAACCTCCATTTGTCAATCCATTTCTTGAGCTTAGAGAGTAACTCTAAATAATTTAACTGGAAAAGCAGCTTAGAATCTGCAGGAATATTGATAAACAAAACAATCACGAGAGATTTCAAAAGTAAAACTATTCAAGAACCAGAGCCATCAGACAGAGGCACAAAAGCAGTTTTAGTCCAGTTGATAGTGAACCCAGAAAGCTGTCCAAATCTGTGTAGTAAATCAAAGAGCAGAGGGAGAGAGACTTCATTGTCCACATATAAGACAATGACAGACTCTGATGTTCCACACGTGTTGATTAGACCTGATGATTCTCTGAATCTTTTGCTAACAAAGTGGTGAACCTCCTGCCATCCTCGCTCCTTTTATACCCAGTCATGACACTCACCTGTTTCCACTCAACTTCTGCACCTGTGGAATGTTCCATGCAGGTGTTTTTTCAGGTGTTCCTCACCTCTCCCAGTCTTCTGTTGTCCAGGTCCCGGCTTTTTAGGAACGTGTTGCAGGCATCAAATTCAAAATGAGTGAATATTTGCAAACAAACAAAAGTCAAAAGCAACAAAGTTGATCAGTTTAAACATTAAATATCTTTGTAGCGTATTCAATTGAATATAGGTTGAAAAGGATTTGCAACTCACTGTATTCTGTTTTTATTTACGTTGGAATGTGGGTTGTACACGAGGGGTCTCCCCAGACGCCTGGACCTATAGCGGCATGGTTAGGATATGCCTTCCACAAAATTAAATGAGCAAAGAAATGGTCTTAGCTTAAAATTTCGTCTCCGTCTGTCAGTTGCTGACTGCGGCCTCCAAGTCCTCTGCTGCCCTGAGAAGTCCTTGATCACTAATGATCTGATACCACTGATTCTATTACATTTACCATAATTACCACCACCGTGCTCTTTTCTCTTCTTTGCAGGCTCTATAAACTATTCTAAGTAGTTATATTAATATGCAGTCATTAAATATCAGTTTGGATTCTTTGAGAACAGCATCAGTTCAGCTTAAGTTTTGTTTGCATGAAATAATTTCTTAGAGATTACAGCTTGGTGTCTTTCATTACGTTCCACAAGACTAGCTGTGTCCCAAGGGATATTTCTTCTTCTTTTTTTTTTTTTTTTGTAATTCCAGACTCCGTTTGTGCTCTAAAGTTGATAAGTGAATCAGAACAGCATTACATATTAATTATTAATTCCACAATGTGAGGCAGAAAATAGAAATCACTGGATCAAACTTGCTTAAATGAAACAGAATGGTTGTGTGTTCAGGAAAGGTAGAGCTGCTGCTGCATAACAATGCACTATTTTCAAACTCGCTGCCTTCTAATGGGATGATCCCCACACTCCAGCCTGCTCATTTGTCTTCTAATAGAATTCTAGATCAGTTAAACATGATCATTAGGGACGGTCACACAGAGCATTACTACTAAAGAAAGAAAAGACATATAATCATATTGCAACGTGGGTTTTATTTTAGCTGTGCTGCTCAAGGTCACTCTACTCATCAAGATAATTGTGAGATATAATTAGTTTCTGAGGAAGGGCATATTTATTTATAATAGAAGACAGGAGTTACAAGTTGAAACAAAGGCTTTCAGATTCCTTTTCTCAGAGAAGTGTTTGATGTCCGGGTGTCTGGGGAGATAATGATGCTGACATTCATGGTGGGGATCAGCCAGTTTTCCCTCTGGGGCCTGTAATGAACTTAATCCAGCCATGGCCAATACCAGTTCACTGGTGTTCAAATACTAAAACCCACCAGTGAGACACTGCTGCAAATCTGGGGCTGTCATACGAATACAACACATACGTGAAGTCATTAGGACATCAGCATGGAATAATGATGATGATGATGATGAGGAGGAGGATAATATTCTCTGAATAATGATATTCTACAGTTGCCACATCATGTCAGAAATTTTAGTCTTAAAACTGTAAACTGTTTCGTTTCCACCAAACATGTTGCTCAGACGACTTTGATGTCGTCTGTCCAAAGACATCGTTCTAAGTTTTCATGTTTGCTTAGTTTTGAAAACTTCAGTTGCACTTTCATGTTCTTTTTATACAGAAGAATCCAAATAAACCTCCTCTAATAGAGCTCTTATGGAATTTAACATTTATCATGCTCAGTGTTCGGGGTCTTTGCATCCCTCTGAGCACTGCACCAGCTGAACTCATATGCTGCATTCTCCACTTGTGCTGTCCTATATGTCATACTGTGTTCAAAAGAGAGCGATAAGAATTCTGAAGAACCGGATACGGGGAATCTACACATCAATTCTTTATAGATTCTAACATTTTAAAATTCATGGACATTGTGTATTTAACAACGTTGGAGATTCCATTTCATGTTGTTAATAAGAGCCTTCACCCGAGTATACAAACCTCCTTTAAATTAATAGATGGACATTATAAATTAATTGGTCTGTATGTGTTTGAAACATGTAAATTTAGGACTTTCATTTTGTTCAATTTTAAACGCATTTCTGTCTTAGAAGGGAAACTGTGGAACAAACTTGATGAGTTTAAATTAATTAGTTACTTTTCTAGATTTAAAACTTATTTACTGACTTATGGCAAATTATTATAATTATATCATATATTAAATCATTTTGTTTAGTTGTTTGTATGAGCAGATTCTGGGCTGTAAGTGACCATATGGGATAGACTAAGACTTCATCCTCAAGTACATTTTTCAGTTGTTGCTTTGTGCATGAATGCATGAAACTTAAAGAAGATTTGCTGTGGTTTCCAGTCCTGGAGAATTGACAACTGTATTGCATGCTTCCAGTTGAGAATGATCGTTTTCCCTATAAAGCAGTAAACTTGGAAGTTGCCTGATGGCCCTTTCTAGATTGACGGACAGCAGTATTTAATTCTCTAAGATCATTGCTGATGTCTTCCTTCCTCGGCATTGTATTAGCACACACCTGAATGTTCCGGAAAGGCAAACTGCCAAAACATCTGCACGTGGTCCACACATCTGGGGATGATCAGTTCATCAAGGGCTGATGATTATCAGCATCTGGCGACAACGTACTTCTTAAATGCTGGTTGGTTTGTATCAACCGCCTGTTTTTTCCTCTCATCTTTGTGAAGTAAATAATGAGATGGTGAAAAGCACTGAGGTTGTTTTGCCTGATAGGCCCGCTATGATTGGATACATCTTTATGATGATTTTACACAAATGCAATATAGAGATACAACTGTAAAGTAAACTGAGCAGCAAAAAGAAAGGAAAATTGTGTTGGATTCTTGGCTTCTTGGCAATAAATCTTTAACTGTTGGAAAGACTGATCATTCCTCTTTTAAATGGCGCCACATTCGCCAGGAACTTACATTTGTGGGATGAGCGCCGGAGCTTAGGATGGGTGTTGCACGAATGAAAGATTTGCCAAATCTTCTCTGCCAATGTAACAACAACCACAACGTCTTTATAAAGCACCTTTCTAGACCAGGGACTTTCTGTCACTGGTCCATCGTAGCTCAAAAATGGTGGTAGTAGATCTCACAATGAGACATGAGCAGAGATGAGCGACCAAAGACCGCTGCAGCAGATGTCAGCAGTGCCAGAAATTTGGAGGCATCATCTGAGAGTGTGGCAGGGTGTCGCTGCCTCTACCAGGTCAGCTAACCAACCAATAGGAACGCACCATGAAATAACGTAAACACAGCACAGTAGCCTAGCAACAACACTGAGAAAACAACAGGAGTAAATGTCTCCTGCTCTGGCCCCGGGAGTATACCTGACCATGGTTGTAAATACCCAGCAGGTGTGTTGCTGCATGGTGAGAAACAGTTGCTAACGTGCAGCGGTGGATGGAGCAGTGGAGCATCGTGGACCTGTGATCGGGACTACACTTCTTTTTACGGACAGTCACTCCAGCCTGGCGGCACATGACGTGCTGGGGGGCTAACAGCTAACAGGGGTCCTAGTCTGTCCCTCAGAGTGGTCAGAGCAGGAGAGAGAGAGAAGACATGGTATGGCAACACCAGTTCTCTTCTCCAGTACGAGTCCAGGTCAAACAGCTTTTTCTTCTTTTGCTTTAGTCTTTTTCCTGTTGTTATTCACTCTTGTTTTGAACTTCTAGTCATCAGAGTGTGGAGAAGACAGGGACAACGCTTTGATGAGTGCTGCACTTAGAGAATAACATCTTTGGAGGCAGTTTGATCACTGGAAAAACGAGGCTCGTCCTCACTGGTGGAAATCTCAGTGCAGACAGGTATATCCAGATGAAACTCGTGAACCAGGAACAAACTCTGAGCTGTCTTCAGTTTGAAACCAAACTGTCCTCCAAGATGACAACGATGACCCCCACAGAGCAGGTTTAGGAGTGGAGAGGATGGAGCGACCTACCAGCAGTCCTGACCTGGACCACGTTGAACACTTGTGGGATCTGCTTCAACGTGCTGTTTGTGCCAGACAGTTTAATTATCAGTTTGTCTCGTTTCTTTAGACTAAAATCATTCAGTCCACCGAACAAGAGTCAACAGCAAAAAAAAATAAATAAATGCTGCTTATCATTGGCAGAGAAGATTTGGCATATATCTCTTCATATATCCAGCCCACATACTTACAAGCGTTGTTACAGCAAAGTGATGATCTACCAAACACAAGTTTATTTGTTCATGCTCAGACTCATTTAGGTTCTGTAGGAAAAAAACAGGCTTGTAGTGACAATATAATCTGACATAATTATTGTCAGATTGTACTGAGAGACTAAATAAAATGGTTTATTTTGTAGTTTTCTCATTTTATTTGTTTGTGTGTGTTTTTGAACATCCTTTCTGTTTCGTTTAGTCTCGTCTTCATACGGTTGTTTATGAAGGAGACGCCAACATAATTTTAGAGGTATGGGATCTGATGTTGGAAATATTCCAGACAAACCATTAAGGATTTTGCCTCTGGCTGTTAAACCTGCCATCCTTTAATCTTTCAGAAACAAATGCTTCAACTAATGCAGCCTTGGCAGGACAGGACTAATTTACAGCTGAGTCCCAATAATGGTGATGACGATTATGTTTCCTTAAAGGTATTAATGTGCTAATGATAATATTTGTCAATAAGTTTGCATTTGAGTTAATGTTTTTCATTATATTTAAAGGAGGATAAAGATGATGGACTAAAACTGGTGCCTGTTGCAGTTGCTCTGGAAATGTTCTGACATCTTCAGAAATACTTTTTTTTCTGTTAAAACACTTTTATTATTATTATTGTTTATTATTAAATAATATTTCTCTGGATCCTTTAAGCACTTGTGCTTGTAATTTTTACACTTTTTAACGTCTATTCCAATCTGTAAGTATGGCAACGGGAAAGTTGTTTACAAATGGGAACAGTTGATTGAGTCTTCTTCTTCTTCTCCTCCTAATTTTTCTTCTTCTGTCCAAGTATCCCCCAGAACAAAACCCAGAGAAGAAGAGCTTAGAGCACTGATGAAAACACCCTGAGACTTGGAGGTGGGAAGAAAGAGTCTTGAGCTGTGTCCCAATTCAGCGGCTGCATCCTTTGAAGGACCCGTCCTATGTAGTCTACGTAGTCTACGTAGTCTACGTAGGACGGGTCCCACAGCGCTGAACCGAAGACAGAATGGAGATCAAAATTTTGTTAAGTTTTTTTTATTACTTTTTTAATTTTAGAACTACAACAGCGCCCGCGAAGAGGCGGCTGTTATGTTTGCTCAGCTTAATGAAAGCAACAATAGTTGAAGAACCACGGACCCGCTGTACGGACTCATTTGCTGTCTTGATGATTTCTGTCAAAATAAAATACAAAAAATGTCTACACAAATGACAAA
>JBAMYA010044967.1:0-12060 GCA_037176975.1 Arrhamphus sclerolepis
GTCAGAATGAACACAAAAAGAAATAAGGGGAGATTTTACATAAGAAGAAATCCAGACATCTTGGCACCAAGGCTCCGTACAATTTTTCAGGATGCACTTATAAAACGTAATATGCCAGAGAGCATGCAATCCGCTGTGATCACACTTGAGAGTACTTTACAAAATTGGACAAAGCTAGGACTATTCTTATTAGGCAAAATAAACATCTTAAAAATGATAATACTTCCACAAATCAATTATATCACGTCTTCTACCTTTGAGATTCCCTCCCCCTCTACTATCAAGATTCAATAGGGCAATAAATTTATTTTTATGGGCAGGGAAAGACCTCTCTTTAATAGAATTAAACTATGCGCAGCTATTGAGGACGGGGGTCTCAGTCTACCGAGAGTTGATTGGTATCACTGTGCTTTTTCTTTGACTCAGATCTCCAAACTGTATATGACAGGAGACCAGGTTCCAGGATGGGTTTTAATTGAAAAGGAGCACGTAAAACCCCTTCCGATACAGGCTTTTATATCTCAAGCAAGAGGAGAAATACCATTTAGGAACCCACTGCTGGAATTTGCTAGTGACACCTGGAAAATTTCACTCCAAATTATTGGAGAAAAACCTTCTTTTACAAAAAAAAAAAATCACCTATTTGGCACAATGTACTCTTAAAAGTGAGCAAGAAGACACTTTATTGGAGAGCCTGGATCGAGGCAGGTATTATTTTTATTGAAGATGTTTACAACGATGGTAATTTTATGTCATTTGGATAGATAATGATTAAATATAAAATTCCCAATAAAGACTTTTGGGAATACCTCCAACTGAGAAGTTGTATGCTGTCCATGAAAAGAAAACTTCCCTTAATACATCAAACTAGGATACAAGAATGTTACAGAACAGACAACAGGTGAAGGGTGGGGCTTCGAGATTTTACAGTACTATGAGACAGTCTCTCCAATCAAAACGCAATGGTCTCAAAGGGGCCTGGGAAGAGAAATAACTGATTAGAGATTCAGAGAAACTGTAGTCTCCTGGTGTAAAACACTGAGAGAAATACAGATGAGACTGATCATTTATAGGATTACTCATAGGAGCTACTGGACTCCATATAAGATAGCAAGACTCAAACTATGGGAATCTGATTTGTGTTGGAGATGTGACAGTGACAGAGGAACATTTAAACACATGTTACATGACTGCTAAATGACTATGAATTTATGGAATAATATTATTTTCTTCCTTAACAAAGTTCTCGGTACTGAAATAATACAAAGTCCAGCACTCTGTATGCTAGGTAAAATACCAGAAGGGGTGAGTTTGACAGACCAACAAGTTTTATGGTGTAGATTAGCTCTTGTCACTGGCTGTGGTATAGTGCTTAGGCACTGGAAGACAAAAAATGGCATCCCTTTTAATGAATGGTGTGGAGAAATTACTAAAGTAGAAAACTATGAGCAACTTATTTTTAGACTGAACAACAAACTGGAGATATTTTGGAAAGATATGGGGTCCTTAATACCAAAATGATTAACTGATTGGCAATATGATAACACAGTCAAGGCTCCTTCTCTTGCACTTTTGATGCCTTATTTCCTTCCTGGAATAGCTGAGGTGGTATTTTCTCTATGACTGTGTCTGACCATGTGGATTTATGCGACTTGTGAGATGAACAGTGAACTGGAAGTGAAAAACAGAAAAAAACGACTGTTTTGTATTGGAAAGTAAATTCAATTTTTATTAAAATGTGTTTTATAGATTCCACTACAATACAAATTGCATTAGGTGCTTTTCAGAGACCCAGAGCATGACCCTCAAGCAAAAACAAATGGGAAGAAAAAAATTCCAATCTGGAAGAAAACCTGAAGAAAAAAGCATGAAGCCTGCACACTAAAAGGTACACTCCCAAAACTATTTTCTCTCCTGTCTCTCCTGTTCTGTCCTCTCTCTCCCTCTACAACTCTATAATAATGAACAGGTGTATAATCTCCAGATTATAGAATATACACTGGAAGGTGTACTTCCTTCTTTCTCCAGCAGAGGGTATCTTGTTCCGGTCTAGTCTGCGCCATCTTGCAGGAAAGCCGGTGGCGTCTCGATTGTTTTTGTTCTCGCTGTCTGGATCTGGACCCGCGGGCAGGAACGGACACGCGCATGTGACTGGATGGGTGAGTGAGACTTTTCTCTCAGCATCACGTGTCTCTGATCCACCCACGAGCACCTTAGTGTTCGGGTTTGTTTAGCTCCGTGTGCCCTGTTGTCCTTCAGACTGACACTAGTGAGATGCCGTAGTTCGGCTGTGGTCCATGCTTACCTGGATGATAGGTACGTTGTTTACCAGATTTACGTAAACATTTCTGTCTTATCCAAACAATCCAAGAACGAGGACGCGAAGAATAGAAGTTTTTTTTTCTCCTGTTTTTCTCTAAAGTAATTCCAGATGTGAAGTTTCCAGATGTGAAGTTTCCAGGTGTGAAGTTTCCAGGAGTTGAGGCATGTTGGATGTTTATGTGTGTGTTACTCAGCAGGACTGTTTGTAAGAAACATATAATCAGATCTTGTGTACTTTTGAGTTGTTGTCAGGAGTCAGTCAGCAGCGACCTTAGAAAGTATGGAGATGTTCACCCTGTCAGAACTTTACCTCAGTCACCATCCACCCTACTAGAGCTCTGCTCTTGTTATGTGATGGGACAGTGATGGAAATTCTGCTGCTTATAGATGCGATATACAACAATAATAGTAAAACTGAAAGCTTTTTGTTTGATCAATTGTTTAATTTGTAATCCACTTGAGTGTACCTTTACAAGGAGACCTATAACTGTGAGCAGCTGTAGACTCTGTCATCCAGGTCTTAGTCATCTTCAAAGGCTGGACTGGACTTCTTTTTCTTGAAGACGTCTCACATTCCATCTGGAAGGCTTCCTCAGTGTGCAGGTTGTACCGTATAAGCTGCCAGAACTGTATGCAAACCACTGACCTTCCCATCACTCCTGAAGGTTCTGTCATTTGTCCACTGTAATTTGTTGACCTGGTTTTAGTCACATGAATAAAGCTGCATTTTGGGTGCTTGACAGCTAAAAACATTAGTAGTGCTTTTTCCAATTCTGTCTGTCCGATTTCCC
This sequence comes from Arrhamphus sclerolepis, assembly GCA_037176975.1. Classification (NCBI taxonomy): domain Eukaryota; kingdom Metazoa; phylum Chordata; class Actinopteri; order Beloniformes; family Hemiramphidae; genus Arrhamphus; species Arrhamphus sclerolepis. The sequence goes on from JBAMYA010044967.1 coordinate 3,114, forward strand.
AACATCTGTCCAAAATGTGGACATCGTCCTCAAAAAGAGTGTCCCGTATCCCTGAATTGCAGGTAGATCACCAAATCTGGACCTGATGACCTGGCTCTTCTGTGTTGAGCCATGGGTTTGTGGAGTTGTTGTTTAGTTTCTCTGATGTAAAGGTCTGCAAATGCAACATTAGGACCTACTCAGTTTACTCTTTAACTTTAACTGTTCCACATCACAACTGTGACGATAAGAACAGATTTTAGCTGATTTCAGTGTTGTGATATCTTCACCCAGCATCTCAGCAACAGCCAGGACTAGTTCTGATCTGGCATTTCTGATATTATTATTTTATTTTATTTTACTTTATTTTATTTTGTCTGTGTGTGTGCTTATTGACAGCAGATTCAATGGATACTCAATGGTTTTCTTTTTCTCAAAATGTATTTTAATTGAAAAATGATTTAACAATGTAAGTAAATATTTTTGACATCTTCACATCTACAGCATGTCACTTTTGTGTCAGTCTAAATCTAAAATCTAGGTTATCTTATCACTCACAAGTCGTTAAAGGGGACATGAAAACGCTAAATAAATTGTTGAGAGTACTTGTCTGAGTTTTTAAGTGACCACTAACTCAAAAACTCCAACATAATACAACACTGTCATTGAAATGTGTCCTGAGAGTTCGGATCCTAATTAGTATTAGAATGTGTTTTGACTTCAAATCAGTATTACGATTAATTGAATATGTTACCTTGATTAATCAGCAATTAATTTAGCTGTTCTTTATTTTCTCTCAGATCATTGACAAGGATTTCTAATACAACATCAGGAATTAAAAAAAAAAATGAAAAAGTCAAAACTATCAGATGTTTGTTTGGTTGGTCAAATATTTGTTGTATGTCATATATCAGTCACACACAGTTTCCCACAATGTTATGACGCATCCAGCCGAGAGAGTTTGCTGTACAACTCTAATGTTCTACTGCCACCCTTTTAACAAATAAACTGAACACTTCAATTACTTAAGAACTTGCTTCGTTTCACAGTAACAGGACATAAACAGTGAATGAGAAAGTGCTCTGTTAGTCAACAGGGTTTTAGTCTCTGCAGTGTGTTTCCTTTAAAAAAAAAAGGTGAGGTCTGATATCGTTATCAGTTCATGTTAACTTATGGAACAACCATTTCTGTAGGGTAAAAAAATGTTTTGCTTGAGTTTCCTTGCGTCAGTCCTTCCTCGTCTGTGTTTGCAGAGGCCTTATCTCCTTATCTCCAGTACTGTAATGGTGGATGGGTTAGCTATATTTCTGTTGACAGTGCTTCTGACTGAAACATGAATCACTTAAAGACCTCTAACTCTGGTCAGACTGGATGTGCACTTAAATTTCCAGTTGTTGGAGACGTATCTGATGGCAATTTTCAAATCAAATGTTTGTGCATGTTTTTGGTTATTATTTTTTTTATTTTGCAGTTGAATAATTTCAAAGGTCAGTGAAGGCTTCCATTTTATTATTTTTCTAGCTGGTCTTCAAATCTTCCAGTCTTAAATACACTAGTACTATGAACACTCTTTCAGTCTTATGAGGCCGTGCTTCCAATCCACTTCACACCAACTAACTTCACATCTTCTTTGTCTACATCTATAAATCTCCTAAATTTTCCTCTAGACCTCCTGCCTGGCAGTTCCAACCTCATCATCCTTCTACAGATATATTCACTATCCCTCCTCTGTACATGTCCAAACCATCTTAGTCTGGCCTCTCTGACTTTCTCTCCAAAACATCTAACATGTCCTGTCCCTCTGATGTCCTCATTCCTGATTCTATCCATCTTCACAAAGAGAACCTCAACATTTTAACCTGTGCTACCTCCAACTCTGCCTCCTGTGTTTTCCTCAGTGGCACAGTCTCTAAAAAATACAACATCTCTGGTCTCACCACCATCTCCTACACCTTTCCTTTCATTCTGGCTCATACTCTTTTTTTTTCTTTTTTACATATGACACTTTTCTGAACCCATTCCAACCTGCTTGCACATGTGTCTTCACCTCATTTCCACACTCTCTGTTGCTCTGGACTGTTGGTCTAAGTATTTAAAGTCATCCACCTTCTTTATCTCTCCTCCCTTTAGATTCACAGTTCATTTTTGGTTCATCTCATTTGCACACATGGATTCTGTCTTGCTGCAGCTAATCTTCATTCCTCTCCTTTCCAGTCCACACCTCCACCTCTCTCGATGTTCCTCCACCTGCTCCCCTCTCTCACTACTTAAATAAATTTCTCTCGACTTGGTGTCCAATCTAGCATTCAAATCATCGTACACTCTTTGTTCGGCCTCTGCCTTCAGCTTACGCTGCATCTCCCTGTACTCCTGTCTACTCTATTCAGTCCTCTCATTGTCCCACTTCTTCTTAGGAACCTCTTTCTCTGTAGATGCTCCTGCACTTCCTCATTCCTCTCGTCTCCTTTCCTACCAGATGACACACCAAGTACTCTCTCACCTCCCTGATCACATTAGCTCTAGTTGTCCAGTCATCTGGAAGCACCTCCTCTGCCTCTCTCAGCTCAATCAATTGATTGACCAACCGACAAGCCAACCATACATACATACATACATACATACATACATACATACATACATTTATTTATATAGCACCTTAGGAAAAACCAGCTGGTACCCAAAGTGCTTTACATCAAAAGGCAAATAAAAGCAGCAGAACAGAACTCCTCTCTGAAAACCATACAACACTTTTCCATTTTCAGCTTCTACCTCTTTGTCCTCTTCTCTGCCTTTATCTTCATCGTCCTCACCACCAGTGTCATCCTACGCACCAGCATCCCATGCTGTCTGACTCCACCATCACACTCTCAGATGTGAGTAGCCAGGTACTGGAAGTTCTCCATCCTCTTTGTGCTCCATTTATGGTGAGAGGTTGGATGTCCTTCTGCTGTCCACTCTCATCCTCTGAATTGGCAGGGTTCAGTGAGAGGCTGTTGTGCTCACACCAGGCCACTAATTGTTTGACAGGAAGGCAGACTCATTGTTGTTTGAGATGAGGGCCATGAATGTTGCAGTCGCAGTGGAGGGCACAGATCCCAAGGGTCTTATCAGGAGCACATTTCTGTTTTTAATGATAAGTGAACGGGAGCATCCTGAGCACATCATTAATAAACAACCTGATCAACTTGATGAGGGCTTTCCTAATACAGAATCTGTCTCTTGTGTGTCCCCCACAGATAACAACAGGAATGCCGCAGCCACGATTGTTGCTGGTGGTCACAGGAGATGACTTTGGCTACTGTCCTAAGAGGAATCAGGGGATTGTGGATTGCTTCCTGGCTGGAGGAATTTCAAATGTATCGCTGCTGGTCAACGGCTCTGCTGCCAAAGAGGCAGCAGATCTGGCTAAAAGGTAGCATAGTCTCACAGTATATACTGTGTATGATGCTCATATACAGTATATACCATATAACTTGTATGTCTATGTATTTATTTATATTTATATATATATATATATATATATATATAGATAAAGCAGTGGTTTACATTATTTAATAGGAACTGACATCATGTGAGCCACATACCTGCATAAAGGCACTACTTCAGGGTAGTGCATTGTGTTATCCACTAGGACCGGCACAAATTTCAACAGAGCTCAGAAGTTCTGTGCACTCTCTTGAAAGGGCCTGATTAATTCCCAGATGTGCGAAAAAGGGACTTTTTAGGGGGCTGCAGCGACCTCTCACACTCGGTGGTTTGACCAACTGGCATTCTGGGCAGAACACACAGCAGCAGCGTACATCTGCTTTTTTATTTAATTTTTTTAATCAACTTTTATTTAACAAGGTTAGTCCCATTGAGATCAATGATCTTTTTTACAAAGGAGACCTGGGTCACACACACACCCTCACAATCACTCCTATAGGCAATTTAAGAGTCATCAATTAACCGACGTGCTTTTTTTTCGAGTGTGGGAGGAAGCCAGAGAACCTGGAGAGAACCCACACAAGCATGAGCAGGACATTCAGTCTCCACATAGAGGTTGGCTTGGCCAACAAAAATCAAATCATTCAAACTGTTCTTGTAGATTTGTATTAACTGCAGGGGAATGTGTTAAAGGACACAATGTTATTAAACTGAATGTAAACTGAAAACAAAAACAGTAAAGTGCAGGTTTCTTTAGTTGAAGTGATGGCTGAGTTTAAGTTCCTGTTCACACTCAGCCGGTTTGCCTGTTACTCATGGCTTTGTTTGTTGCTCACTGATGCTATGCTCTGAATGCTGTGAAATCCTAATTCTGAAAATCTAAAGGTGCGTCATTTCGATAGCATTGTGCTTCTTGAACAAATGATATAAAATCTCAGTTTGCCTTCAGGATCATAAATGTTAAAATTATTTCAGAACGCGTACTTGTTAAGTAACTAAAATATCAGTGTTTTCAGCCAGCACCAGCTTATGTGACATAAAAGTCTTCTTATTTTTAAAATCAGGCATAAAATTCCCATTGGCCTCCACGCCAACCTGTCAGAGGGTGCTCCAGTGTGTCAGAGCCTGAAACAGGCCTACTCCCTCGTAAACCAGCAAGGCTTCTTCCACGGGAAGATGGGCTTTCGTGAGGTCCTGGGAAAAGGTCAGCTCTGCATGAAACAGGTAAGTACACATCACATAGGCCCTTTGTTACACATCCATGATCCATAAGCTTTATCAACCTTATCTTATAGAGAGTCATAGGGTGGAGCTGATTGAAGACTCCCAGTGAGTGAGAGGCAGCTACACCCTGGCAGGGTTATCGCATGTTCCCTAACAGATGTGCTGGAAGTTCATTTTACTACACACCAAGTTACGACATCAGAAGATAAACTATGAAAAGGGTGACGAATAAGACATATGTATAATGTATATATAAAAATAAACACCGGAATAATATTATATACAATGAAATGATTTGATGGTTTGCTAGATTTGACTCCTGGCAAAGGAAAAACAGAATTTTAAGGTTGACATAATATTTAGATAATATTTGTCTTTAACCTGAAGTCTTTTGAAGCACATGTCCAGGAAGCAGGAAGTAGGATTAAATCCACCATGAAGGAAACAATGGGAGCTATCTTAGCATTCAGCAGTTAGCTATCCAAAAACAGTTATTAATACTTGATTCAATTCAGTTCCATTCAAAATATGTTAATGATTCCCAAAGGGAAATTCAGTTGTTGCGGTAGTCACTATACTTTCAGTCTCTTCAGAGATTCATTGTCGATAGTTATTGCTGTGGGCAGGAATGATCTCCTGTGGCAGTCTGTGTTGCAGCCAAGCAGCAACCATCCCACTTCTGGACTAATGCCATTTTAAGAAGTACGCTTTGTTGCAGTTCCTCCACCGACCACTAGTTGCTGGCTCCAAAACAGCAAATCCCCTTTAACTCCCATGTTAAAAGTGCCAACTTTACAACAGAATTTTACACATTTACAACCTGGTACAAAAATCAGTTTTTGTCTCCAGAGTTACATGTTATATCCATGACAACTGTGCAGATGGTGAATATTTTTGTAACACATGTACCATAAATTTATATTAAGCAATACAGCTGACATATCAGATGCCCAGATTCATTTGCTGTGCTTGAATGAGAGCTAAACTCTGTTGTTGGCTCTGTTGTTGGCTTTCACAGCTTTGCCTCGCCTCTTTGTAACATGACCCTGCACAGTTCGAGGAAAACTGGGCTTTAAATGCTCTCTGTACAAATCTATGGGTGACATCACTTCTTGTTCATTCATAGTTATATCCACTCATTGGTTGCAGCAGATCTGAAGAAGCCTCTGACAGAAGACACCCTGATGCTGAATCACTGTGTTGTTTGGAGGATGTTCAGGGTTATCTATCGTTTTTTTTTAATTAATGAAGTATCCTTCTTTATGCAGTCAGCTCCAGAGGCTCCATAACAGTCCCCAGAACAGAGCCAGTCTTCTTTATCAGTTTGTTGAGTTTCTCTTGGTCTCTGGCTCTAATGCTGCTCCTCCTACAGATGACTTCAGATCAGATTGAACTCTCCACAACAGACTTACAGAATATCTGAAACATCTGGCTACAAACACTAGAGGACATAAGCTTCCTTAAGAAGTAAAGTCTGCTCTGTCTCTTCTTCTAAACAGCATCACTGTTGTGTCTCCAGTCCATTCTGTTGTTCAGGTGAACACTGAGGCATTTATACTTCTCCACCACCTCCACTTCCACTTCTTCTCCATGATGGAAACACTATCTGACGTAAACCTGATTGTCCTAAAACCCACAATCATCTCCTTTGTGTTGTTCAACGTTAAGATGAGCAGATTGTCTCCACACCATACCACAAAGCAGTCCACCAGTTCTCAGTCCTCAGTCTCCGGTCCATCACTGATGTAGAGCAATCTGAGTATTTCTGCAGATGACAGGACTCTGACTGCTCCTGGGTCTGAGGTGTTCAGAGTGAAGAAGAATGGTGAGAGTACAGTTCCCTGTGGTGCTCCTGAGCTGCTGACCACCAGTTCAGACACACAACCATTCAGTCTCACAAACTGTGGTCTGTTTGTCAGGTAGTCAGTAATCCAGGTGATTGTTGGGGCATTCACCTGTCACACGTCTTGATTAAATTAATGACAATCATTAGTTTTGGGTATCAATATGTAGTGTCTATGTGTCTCTAAATATTAACCTGGTACAGATTTGACACTTACAGAGCAGCAGATGAGAGTTTGAATCTGAACACTGACCACAACCAGCATTTATCACAGTGCACCTGCACAGTGATCACATCCCACTTCAACTTTAAAAAAAATACTGCAGTAACTTTTATTTAAACTGAGCTCACGTGTGCATGCATGTTTCTGTGAGAGCAAGAGAGATGAGGTGATCTGAGATGGGAAGAGAAAAACAGTCATCATTCCTAAGAAACAAAATAATTGTTTTCCATCTTCAGGTCTGTATCATGCTTTCAATATGACTTGGAAAAGTGTTATATACTGTGGCAAGAAAAATTATGTGAATTCCTGATTTGAACTGATTCTCGATATTAAATTACAATAACGTGTGATCTGATCTTCATCTTAGTCTACAACGACAGATAGATGCAATGTGCTCAAGCACAAAAACTATGCTAGCTTCTCATTTCTATAAAAGTTCACAGTGCTGCAATAAAAGCTGATTGGTATCAGTAATGTGCACACTTGGAGACACACAAACCTTTTTAAGTTTGCTGTTCATAAGAAACATTTGCTAATGTGAAACCACACCTCACAACAAGGAAACCTCTGAAGACATATAGAGTAGTTGATCTCCATGAGGCTGGAACAGGATACAAGGTAATGTAACAGCAGGCCAAGTAAGCAAAGCAACTCACATTAATAAGCAGCTACAAAGAGAAGTGGAAGTCATATTTCTCCATTTCACTGATTTCCAGGTGTTTTTTTTTCCTCCACAGGTGGAGCTAGAGTTGAGGGCCCAGGTCGCGCGATTCATGGAACTTACAGGTCACCTACCTCACCACATGGATGGACACCAACACGTTCATGTCCTGCCAGGTAAAGCAGTGCAACTCAATTGTTTTAAATACTAACTAGATGTTCACTGATCCATTGGCTCATGTGCCATATAATAGATATGTTGCATATACACAAAATATTTTATCCGTCTCCCTTCCACACAAACTTGTAATTACAAAAAACAAAAAAAACAAAAAACGTACAGTGGTAATGTAATTTATGTAACACATTCAGGTCATGTCTTTGTGACAGAATACCCAAGTACCCTGAAATGGTTCCATTTTGTTCAACTAGATGGCAGTAACGCATTACATTTGGGACTTTTTTTGCAGACACAACCACTTCTGGTAAAGAAAGCCATACAAGCAATACCAATTATTCATTTTACGTCATTTTCTTTCTTTATAAACATTATATGATTGAGGTCATATAAACAAAACAAAGAAGCTAAGCAAAGAATTCTTGGCTGACATAACATGAGTAAAGTGACAGAGATCACTCTGTGCAGAGAAGATGGACAGCTCTTGTTGTGAACACTTTAACTTATCAGTTAAAATGTTCAGCATCTGGGAACAGTTGAGGATATTCCTGTGGGGACATACAGTGAGGCAAAAATGTATTTAGTCAGCCACCAATTGTGCAATTGGTGCATTTTGTCCCATTCCTCCATGCAGATCTCCTCTAGAGCAGTGATGTTTTGGGGTTGTTGCTGGGCAACACGGACTTTCAACTCCTTCCAAAGATTTTCTATGCGGTTGAGATCTGGAGACGAGCTAGGCCACTCCAGGACCTTGAAATGCTTCTTACGAAGCCATTCCTTCGTTACCTGGGTGGTGTGTTTGAGATCATTGTCATGCTGGAAGACCCAGTTTCATCTTGGAAGGAGGTTTTCACTCAAAATGTCACCATACACGGCCCCATTCATTCTTCCCTTTACACGGATCAGTTATCCTGGTCCCTTTGCAGAAACATAGACCCAAAGCATAATGTTTCCACCCCCATGCTTCACAGTAGGTATGGTGTTCTTTGGATGAAACTCAGCCTTCTTTCTCCTCTAAACAGGACAAATAGAGTTTTTATCAAAATGTTCTATTTTGGTTTCATCTGACCATATGACATGCCCCCAATCGTCTTCTGGATCATCCAAATGCTCTCTAGCAAACTTCAGATGGGCCTGGACATGTACTATTAAGCAGGGGACACGTCTCGCACTGCAGGATTTGAGTCCCTGGTGGCGTGGTGTGTTACTTTATTTTTGCTCACACGATCTTGTGATCATTTTGACCCCATGGGGTGAGATCTTGCGTGGAGCCCCAGATGGAGGGAGATTATCAGTGGTCTTGTATGTATTCCATTTTCTAATGATGCTCCCACAGCTGATTTCTTCACACCAAGCTGCTTACCTGTTGCAGATTCAGTCTTCCCAGCCTGGTGCAGGTCTACAATTTTGTTTC
>JBAMYA010044968.1:0-12059 GCA_037176975.1 Arrhamphus sclerolepis
GGAGAGCGGCTGCTTTAAGGTGGAATAACTGAGGTGGAGAGCGGCTGCTTTAAGGTGGAATAACTGAGGTGGAGAACGGCCGCTTTAAGGTGGAATAACTGAGGTGGAGAGAAGTTGCTTTAAGGTGGAATAACTGAGGAGGAGAGCAGCTGATTGTTAATGATGATGATGAAGATTTTGTTTAACATAAACCGAAATTATGCAACATTTTCAGTTTTACAACTGCTGTAAATTTTTTTGTGTTGCAAAAAGTTGATATTCATTCTGACATTTGTGATTCTATGATAAAACATCAAAAGAAAATTTGATCTTTTAAAACTTCAGTACAAAAGTTTAAATTTTAAAGTTTAAATGTTATGATAAAGGTTTTTATGACAAAATAATAATTTTTTGAGAAAAGAGATGTGATTTTGCAAAATTTGCCATTTTACAACAATTTTCTTATCATATATATATATATATATATACATATATATATACATACATAGATATATATATATTATTTTTATATTTATTCATTTTTTATTAAAAAAGTGTAAACTTACTAAATTAATCTTAAGTTTAAAAAGACCCAATGTTGTGATATTTGTGACTGTGCAATTAAACTTTCAAAATTTGCAAATTTAAGTCAAAATTCAGCTTCTTTTGATTTAAAAAAGAAAATGTTATTTATAAGTTTGTGATTTTATTTTATAGATTGAGATTTTCTAACAAAGATTTGCTTGATTTATTTGCCCCCAGAGGGACAACTGGTTTCACAGCATCCAAAGGAATATGAATTTATCACATTTGAGATTTATAAGATTTTATTTATTTATTATTTTGAGATTTATAAAAAAAAATATCACCTTTTCTTTAATCTTACGACCGAGTCCAGGAACTAGCAGGAACTCTGACAATAAACCTGGTTGAGAAAAGAAAGAATAACCGCCTCTTTAATGGTTACCACGGTGACATGGCCCAGGATGAGATGAGTTTGACAATGAGCAGCAACTCTATCTCATCCTGGGTCGGGTGGAAAGAAACAGTTTGCTTATTTGGTTTCACAGAAGAATTTCAGCTTTTCTGTCACATCTACAGGATGTTGACTATGAAGCCATAACAAGCGGCATGAAGGCCCAAACAAGGAGGAGGTTGTCTCCCGTTACCATAGCAACCTCATCTACAAGCTCAGGTTGATGCAGAGGGGGGAAAAAATAGAAATCATTTCAAAGTTACACCTGTATAGAATATTACGCTAATAAATTTATCTCAGACTGGATAGTTTGTAGGTTTTAGAAAATGCATATATTGAATTAAACTGCAAGTATCTAATTAATATAAAAGCACACATGTGAATAAAAACCTAAAATCTGCATTGAGTCTTAAGTAACTGAGGCTGAGCCTTGTTTTGAGTATTTCAAAACCCCAGCAACACCTCTGGCACAGGGCTAAAGAGAAGCACTCTTGGCTGTGGATGATCGGATAAAAGTGATCCTCAGCCATGAATCACTGATCTGCATCAGAAAGGAGATGATGTCAGAGCAGTAAAGCATATAAAGATGACTGCATGAAGAAAACAAGCACATCTCCACAGTCACTGATGACATGGGGTCTCATGTCAGCAAATGCACCGTGGCAGCACTTACGCACACCTGCACTGGTTCAATCTGGGAAACCATTATGACCATCATGGGATGGGAGGTGGCGTTAAAACGTGTCACAAATGTGAAGCTTTGTTTGTCCACCTCTACATCCCTCACAGGTGGGTGTGATGATGAATACAGAGAACAAGAAAGGACTCGTTAAGGCAGACGTGTCAAAGTCGAGACACTCAAGGCCAAATCCGGTCCACGCTTCCTTTTATCTGACCGTCATGGCGCACAGACACGCCTTCAATGCCCGTTTGATTCATCGAAGAGCGGAAGAACTTTTACAACTGAAAACAATGGAAAAAGACTTTACAACACAAAGTGGCTGAGTTTTGTCTAAATGTGATTTTTGTAATAACTTTTAGGAAAAAAAGTCAAAATTAAACAAAATTTGCAATTTTACAACTCCTGTAATTCTGTCAAAATGTTTAAAAATTACAACTGAAATTTCTTTGAAATTTGTGATTTCAGTACGTCTCAATTTTATGAAAAAGCTTGTGAGTTTTCTTGAAATTGAGAGACTGTGACAAAAGTTAACTTTATGAAAAAAGAGATGTGATATTGTGAAATTCATAATTTTATAACACATTTAGCTTTTTTACTTAAAACCTTCGATTATACAAGAAAAGATTGTGAATTTGGCAAAAAGTCAAAATTATACAAAATTTTCAATTCTATAACTGTTGCAATTTTGTCAAAATGTTGCAAAAAGTTGCTATTTAACTATTAAAGCAAATACATTTCAAGTTAAAAAAAAATAATTTTGTGATTTACGATCTTAAAAAATCTTGGCTGTTAGGGTACAAAAAAAATCAATGTTGCAAAATTTGCAATTTTTCAACAAAATTAGCTTTTTATAAAATTACTATAATTTTTACTCAATTTTATGATAAAGGTTCCAATTTTTGATTAATTTGAGAGATTATGACAAAAATAACATTTTCACAAAAAAGAGATGCGATATTGTTAAATTCATGATTTTACAACACATTTAGCTTTTTTACTTAAATCTTTTGAAATTTGTGATCATACAAGAAAAAATTGTGATTTTAGGGAAAAAAAGTCAAAATTATACAAAATTTGCAATTTTGCAATTGTTGTAATTTTGTTAAAAAGTTGCTATTTACCTATTAAAACAAATACATTTCAAGTTAAAAAATAATAATTTTGTGATTTATGATCTCAATCTTGTAAAAAATTGCAGTTTTACAACAAAATTAGCTTTTTTAAATTATTATCTTAACTCAATTTTATGATAAAGGTTCCAATTTTTGATTAATTTGAGAGTTTATGACAAAAATTTACTTTTTTATGAAAAAGAGGGGTGATATTGTGAAATTCGTGATTTTACAACTGATTTTCAAATCTTTTGAAATTTGTGCTTATACAAGAAAAAAATTGTAATTTTAGTACAGAGGACTCAATTTCATGACAAAAGCGTCAGTTTTATGATCAAAGTCGCATTGCTTTTTTTTGTTTGTTTAACAACCGAGCGGTAACCATGGTGATGATGTGTCCGGTTTGAAGCAGAGCTTGACATCCCTGCATAGAGGCATCCGAGTCCAACCTTTGTCTGCTTTTGAGACGTGCAGATGGCATCGGGATCTCTGGGGTATTCAGCGCTAGACTGGCTAGAGGCCCGCTCCCGCTGGAAAGCCAAATAAACCTTCATCTTCATGGACGGAGGTCGGCGGCTGAGCATGAAGGTCAGATTATCATTTGTCAAAGCTTTATCACAGTCTTGCACTTGACAACAACTGACAACCTGGACCTCAGCAGAGGCAGAAACCTGATAAAGCGACAGAGCAACAGACCCACACAGACGACTGCTCTGCATTCATTAGAAGGTACGTGTCACATATTTCTCTGATGGTCCAGTGGAACGTCATGGAAAAATAGGAGCGTTGAAGAATACAAAGCAGTCGCTGCAGCCTGCGGTGGCCTGCGGGTCTAAATGATAGCTGGGGTAAATCCATAGTTATACATTAGAAATTTGCCATTCCTTCCCCGAAACCCTGACTCTTCATAAATGTCAGAAAATAAAAGGAGAAACTGGCGAAACTAAGAATGAGGGGATTTACAGGCAGCCACTCTTCATAATCCATCACGTGGCCTAAAACTGAAAATACCCAATCAGAAAAGGAGGAATGAGTTTAATTAAAAACTGGTCACTTTTTCTTAATTACTATCAAGTTTCAAAGTCATTTGGCTTAAATGTGGAAGTCTTTTTTTTTAATCCTTAGCCTTGTTTAAACATCACATTTTTCTAGTTACACTAAACCAGAATCTGACACAAAAATGGATTTATGAGCGTACACACGCCTTTAATCCGGATTGACAGTGGTCCCCAGAAGGTTTGCATGAGGGCGCTGCATCCAGAATTTGCTGCCTTGATAATATGTTTGCCGCTCTAATATTTTAATTGCTGGAATTCCAACAAATGCACAGCTGGAGATGTGCATTATGCAAAAATACAGCCCCGAACCAAGATCCAGATCCAGTCTTTGAAGACTTTGACTTGAGACATCAAAATGCAAACCGTTTCACAGACAAACTAGATGTTGCATAAAAAATATTCTGCTCTTAGCTTCAGTTTTATTTCATGAGAAAACTTGAACCACAGAGTAACCTGATATCTGCTCAGAATTTAATCACCAGGTTATCACAGTGCCTTCATTTTATCCGTGTCAAACAGCTTAATTACTGTTTGATTAAACAGTTTTCTGGCAGGGAGATAATGTATTTGGTTCAAAGTGCTTTTTGTTTATGCCACACAGATATGTTTTAAACTTCCTCCAGATAAACGCCCCATGATTCTTTGAGAGAGTTCATATTCCATGTCCACTTACGGTAGAAAAATAGATGTACCTTGTTCCAGTCAGCTGTTATCTTATCCTTTTGTTCTGGCCTAACCCTAAACATCAGGTAATCAATTTTTTTTTTAAGTTTTGTTTTTGTTTTTTTTTGTTTTTTTTTAGGAAATGCGGTTCTAATTTGGACTCTGGACTGGCTCTGCCTAGTTTTAGGTGGAACCCAACATGGTTTAATATGAAGCCTACGGTCCTCATGTCTGACCTGCACTATTTCCCTCCTTCTTAGGCCACGCCCATTTAGCCCTCTTGTATCCCTTATGGGCCCCATAGAAGCTTTTACCCTTCCCATTTGGTGCCCAGGATACTTTTCCATCTCAAATAGCCCACTTCTAACCCAGATTGGACCCACATGGACGTGTGTGTGTGTGTGTGTGTGTGTGTGTGTGTGTGTGTGTGTGTGTGTGTGTGTGTGTGTGTGTGTGTGTGTGTGTGCAGACCAGGAAACTTGCACTTGCACAGTGACAGCATGTGGAAAATGATTTAACCTTGACCAGATTCTCACATTCACGTATACATTTACTCCTACAGTGCTTCCTGTAACATATATGCAGCATCAACCCATTTTATAGTCTTAAAGAAACATAATCAATGAATTATTTTCTATATAATACATAATTCAGTCTATAGCATGAGTATTTCAGTCAATATTGTTTATAATAGCCTAAAAATTAAAGATATATTTAAAAAATAATAATTTAAAATATTCAAAAATGCACAACCTTGCGTGTATAGCCAATAATATGCCTGAAAAAGGACAGAATATGTTATAAATTAAAAGCCAAAAACACAAAAATGTGATTGGGTGCTGATCTTTCAGATATACCAGGCTGCAGTAAATAATCCAGTTTACATAAAGTATGTAGAAAATAAATAAATCATTGTGATTTTTACCAAAAATGGAGCTGCGTCAACATCGAAACAAAATCAAATCAAAAGTTGATCAATTTTGAAACGTGTGATCAGGACTGATGCTGGTTTCAAAAGGTTTTTATAACATTTTTATAGCTTGTTTTCGTTATGCCCACATTTATGTGAAAAAGGAGCATTAACGTAAGTTTTTTTGAGGACGCCAGGAGAAATAAGTGTTCAGGAGTGAACAGAGCACGTCGGTCGGAGAGCGTCTGATATTATCAGCCTTCTGCTCACAACTGACTGGCTTTCAGAGCACATGTGCCTGAAGCTAACATCTGCTTTCATCCCTACAAGAAAACCTGACCGTGCAGCAAGCGTGTACATGATGGACCCTTGTCATCACAATCCTTCAGCAGCCAACTCGACTCACATAAACTATACATGATGCTTGGATACAATAAGCTGGGATGCAATACAGTCTGCAACATCGACTCTGGGATTATCAAGGTGTGACTAACATTTCCTGCCGTTGCCTCGCTGAAATACGAGACACACAGAGCCAGACACCCACAGTACTGAGAAGGGGCTGAGTTGGCTGATGGCAAAGTGTTGTCAGCCAGCCTGGGAAAGTGTAGAAAAATAATTAGGTGTGAGTGCAGATAGATCTTTTTCCCTCTCCAGCACCAGCTCAAGCTTGAATGTCAAGCCAAGAAGTAGCTATCTGCTGGAGTCGGAGGTGCCTATGCTGACACAAAAGAGCTCATCAGGGAGGTAGGCACTGGCATTTAAACCTTTGTTTCTAACTCTCACCTTAATGTCACGAGAGCCACTGAGGAGACGGAAAATACGTGAGAGTTCTTGGAGTTGTGAGATTAAGGTTTGAAGCGGAGAGAGGGGGAAAAACAGAAACAAAGACGTGCGAAGTTGTACTTCTGATGTTAGAGGCAACTGACTGGACATGGGGGACGACTTAGTCGAGGGTCTTTGCAGGCAGCAGAGTCAAATCAGACGTGAAAACGATGTCTTCATGCAAATGTCCCTCACTTTATAAAAGCACCACAGATGAGATCGCACTCTCCACTCCAGGCCTGTGGAGCATACGTGTGGAAGTACATTTAGTCAAAAAGAGATTCACACGCAGTCTTGTGGCCTGTTTTTTCCCATTTTTTATGTTGATCTGAGCCTAAAACTGAACGTATGAAAAATAAAGCCTTTTGTTGTTGTTGTTGTTGTTGTTTTAGTATGAAATAACCAGTCACGTTTTTCCATTTTCTGATTGTCAGCTGACTATGAGTTGGTTCCTCCAACAGCAGCCACATCCAGATACTTCCTGGACAGGTGGCTACATCATGGTGGGTGTGGTCTAATTAGAATACGACCAATCATAACAGGTCTTCATCTCCGCCTCCAAAGTATCAAAACTTCCTCCTGATCTCCATGCGAGCAAACAACAGGAGAACCGAGCGTGGATTAGAGCTTTGAGCTTCAAGGGTGGTTTGGCTCCACCTAGTGGCAGCATTTCTTTTTTGCTCTCAACTGTTAATTGTGCGCTACACTCATGAAATTAAGCACGCTAAATATAGTCTACACATGGGCAATTTTAAAAACAATTGAGCGTGTGATCTTGTTTCGTTTTTTGGAGCTCTCCCTTTTCAGCTAAAATGTCCAACATCTTTCTGTAAACACTGAAGGACTCAAGTAGCCTGACCTGCCTCTTCCTGTGTGTTGTCCAGGTGAACATAAAGGTATTCATGAGCATTATACGTTGTCTAAATGGTCTGTTTTGTATTATCTTCAGTGTGATGAGTAATAGTTTAATTTCATTTTGTGAATGTGATGTTATAAAAACCATTACAGCACATATATATATATAAACAACAGAACAGTGTTTACTTTGTCAGCATTAAATGGCAGAGAAATCACTGTTGATGACAGTGTTGCATGTGATGAATTAATGATGAAGTCTATAAATAGCCGCAGCTCTGCATGATGTCAGCTCTTCTGGCATTTCAGAAGAAAGTTGCTGATGCTGAAGCATAAATGTCTGACCAACGGCGGGAATGGGCTCTCGCCCATGTGGTCATCTCCGCGGTGGCTTGGATTTATAAAACATAACCCTGCATGAGCACAGCTGCAAATCCTGAGTGGAATGTGTTTCCTTTTGGTTTCAAGATTGAAATGTCTCCAGCCTGGATAAATGAGACAAGTGTGACCATTTCACCACGTTGACCCGAGCTCAAACACCCGTCCTGGTACTGGTAATCCTCAGGGGCACTGGTGTGAGAACGCATCTTCAGCAGAGTAAATGTAATCTATTTCCAAATGTGTTCTCTGTTTCTGGAGTGAAAGGTGAAACATTTCATGTTTATTATTGATTTTTTCATTTACTGTTAAAAAGGAAAGGTGACATCTAGACTTTAGTTTTTTCTAAAGGAAAGTGAAAGACGGGGGGATTACTCTGTGACATTAGAGCGTTGAATATTTCAATAAAATTACTTTCAAAAATGCATTCATTGGTCCAGGGGCATAAATGTTTTGGGGGGAGATATGCTTCAGTTTAAGAGTTGCCATTTCATCTTGTAGGGCTGAAAAATGTCTATTAAATCACTGAAGAAGACCATCAACAGCAGTACATTTAATAAACGGATATGTATCAAACGTGGCAGTGAATCTCTCAGTGATAAAGGCACCTTTCTGTCCTTATATGTACAGCCATTAGCTCAGGAGGGAGGTTTAGATCAAAGAACACACAGCTTTGGTCGCTGACGTGAACATCCTCCACACACATCATCAACATACAAGATGTTAAAAAAATATAAATATATATATGTATACATATACATATATATACATAAATATTTATATATATGTATACACATATACATATATATACATATATATATACATATGTATATAAGACAGAAAACAGAAAATGTTCATTAAGATCCTCTATGACCCCGTTTAGAGCCACAACAACAAGCAGGTAATTTATTAAAAAACAGCTGACATTGGCATTAAAATGCTTTCCAGAAAATCCAATCACAAACTCCGAACGGCAAAGCATTCTGGGACGGATTCAGTTCCCGCCTGATGACCTACGCCATCACTCTGGGTGGTGATTCCTTTGATTCTGCATGTTAATGACTGCAGAAAAGCACTTCCCTTTGATGTTTATGGCAGATCTTTCCTTGTATCCTATACTCTTCGATTTGTATCAAACATGTTTGTTCAGTAAGGGCTGGGAAAAGAAAAAAAAAATTGTGGCGAACCGTCTTTTTATTTCCAACTTAACCGATTCAGATCCCAAAACCTCTACAAGGCCTTTGGGTCCACATTTTAATACCAGGTGTAAAATCACACACCAAGTACTGGCCACTTTTGATTGGATTTGTCAGGGCACAGCTTAATGCAGCGTCGTATGTCAGATCACCATGGTTACCATTGAAGTATGTGTATATATATACACACACACACAGACATATATATATATATATGTATATGTTTTTGCTGCTCCACCTCAGTTATTCCACTTTCTGAGGTCAGAACTGAATCAAACGGTCAGTCGCAATGAAATTTTCTCAGAAATGTTTTAGTTAAAAGTTTATGATCATCTTTGCACGCTCTCGCGGGCCAGATTTGGGCCTTGACTTTGACACCAGTGTCCTAGTGGAAGTCTCTCTGATTTGCTCCTCTACCAGCCTTCTACGTTTCAGCTCCGACAGGCTGTACAAGTCTTCTCTCGTGAAGATGCAGCTGTACATCTCTGCCAAACCTTCCTGGCCAAGCAGGTCAAGAGTGAGAACGAGTTGTTAAAGCAGACTTGGATGTTTATCTAAAAGGGAAAAACAAGAAAACCACTGGAGTCTTTAAATCCCCTGAAGTGGGGCAGTGATGGCTGTGATGGTTGTGCTTTGCTAAATTATAATTTGTCACAGTTTCAGCCATGTAAGTCACCTTCTACTTAACCCGTTGATGCACGTTCAAAAAGACTTAGTACACATAAGTGTGCGTGTAACAAGCACAAAAGTAAATTCTTTTACTATTTTAAACCAGAATCTGTCCTCATCACACATCAAAATGAATAATTTCTTTTTAATTATTATTAATTTTAACTGGTAAATTGCATTAATTAAGTTTCTGTCACGATACAACTCCATTTTGTAAACTAAAAAGCACAATAAATGATTTATTTTCTATATTCTTCATGTAAACTGGATTATTTATGGTTTGGTTTATTGCAGCCTTATATATGTGAAAGATTAGCAGCAACATTTATTCATATGCATCATTAATTCTTTGCTCAATATCCAGTTCTCACGTTAAAGACCCTTCGACACATTTTTGTGCTCAAAGGAATTAATTCAAATACACTTTTTCTTGATCGTGCTCTTAAAAAGAAAGTATAAAACATGCATCTTCCCATTTCTCCACTTTATTTGAGGCCTGGAGCTTTAAGTTTGTGTTTTGAGGGATTTACTTCCCGATGACATCCTTTTTACCTTTCATAGTGATTTAAATGGATTTCAATGTGCACATTTTTGTGTTTAGGATATTTTAGTCCACACGTAACAGTGCAAAAAAATACGTTTAAAAAATCTGGAACACTCAAAAATTAACAACTTTGCATTTATCCTCAATACTGAGCCTGAAAAAAGGATAAAATATGCTTTAAATTAAAAGTCAAAAGCACAAAAATGTGCTTGGGTGCATCAAAGGGTTAATGCACACCCTGTAATGACAACTGTGTCGTGCTTGTTTCAGCCATACGGCTGAGGTGGGCGTATACGGTGCCGAGCGAGGAATCCAAATGTTTCTTGGGTTTTTCAAATGAAGTGTGGACTTTGCCAACTGTGCTGGCAGGCTGCAGAGTAGCAGCAGGGCGTTCGTGTCTGGGCAAGATTCAAATCAAATAATTAACTTACAGCACATTCAACATATGTTGAATCGTGGCGAAGACAGAAATAAATCTGAGTGTGAATCAGGCTCCAGATCAGGGGTGTCAAACTCAAGGCCCACGGACCAAATCCAGCCCGTTCACTTCATTTTATCTGGCCCGCGAGAGCGTGCAAGGAAAAGATTTCTACGCGACTGCCCGTTTGATTCACTTCTGACGTCAAAAGGTGGAATAACTGAGGTGGAGAGCAGCTGGTTGACGTCAGAAAAATCATGATTTAGGAAACATAAAAAAAAAAAAAAAGACTTAACACCAAAAGGTTTTTGTCCAAACTTGGCATTTTTGTAAAACTGACAAAAAGTTGAAATTATACAAATTTTGCAATATTGCCACTGTTCTTATTTTATGTCGAAATGTTGCAAAAGAATTGTAATTTTAAGTAAAAAGCCACAATTTTGTGACATTTGTAACAAGTCTTCGTTGTTGGCGATTCTCGATCTTACAAACTTGCAATAGTACGACAAAATCTATTAGTTTCATCAAATTTGAGATTATACAAGAAAGATTTGTGATTTGAGTACAAAAGCCTCAATTTTATAATAAAAGTCAAGTTAAAAAATCTCAAATTTTATGAAAATTGAGATTTTTTTACGACAATTGTTTATTCATCCACAAACTAAATCTGACAACATCGCTGGTTGAAAAAAGTAAAGATTAATTCATAATTAAGTAGTAATTAATATGGCTGTGTATTGATGAAGACCTCACGATACGATATGTATCACGATACGTGTGTTATGATACGATGGCATCAAGATACGATACGATACACATGTTACAATACGATATCGGAAGTGCCTCCACCCCCCAGCGAGCCGTCCTGCAACATCTACAGGAGTGGAGGTTGTATTGGTTTTGGCTGACATTCGCAAACTATTTAAACCATATTTTCTTGTTTGTTTGTTTGTTTGTTTTTATTAACCCTTCAAAGTCTGCCTGGTCCTTTTTCTCCCTCTTTTTTTCATATCAATAAATGTCTCAAAACGTTTTTGTGGTTTCTTTTGCCCATTTTTCCTATTAAGAAACTATAATTTTGACATGTTATATATGTGTAAAATAACAAAGAAAAAAATAACAACTGTTTGAATCTTCAGCAACATATCAACAATGTAACTGAACAGGTGCAAAGGTTTTTTTTCCCCACTATGTAAACTAGTGATGATGCTATTCATAAAACAGCGATTTTGATTTTATTTTTAATTACTCCAAAAGCGATATTTTTCTTTTGTTTTTTCAGTGTGAACCGCGTCATCAGGGCACATACGCCACCTACCTGACCCAGCAGCTCCGGCAGTCCCAGCACTTGTCCCGTGAACACTCCCAAGCAGATCAGGATGGAGTTGAACTGGCCGATAGAACCTCTGATGTGTCTCGGCGAAATCTCTCCCAGGTACATGGGGAGGGCGCTAAGAGCGATGCCTGCCAAAAAGAAATAAATGAATAAAAAAAGAAAAAAATGTCTCATAGCTTTCATTCTGATCAGTCCGTCAAACATCGTCACTTTCATCCTAAATTACATTAATCCTTCAAGATCTATTCTGATGATGGGAACAGGATTCTCAAGCTCATCTGAAAGATTCTCAATGGGGTTCAGGTCTGGACTCTGTGGTGGGGGTTCAGATCTGGACTCTGTGGTGAGGTTGAGGTCTGGACTCTGTGGTGGGGGTTCAGATCTGGACTCTGTGGTGGGGTTCAGGTCTGGACTCTGTGGTGGGGTTCAGGTCTGGACTCTGTGGTGGGGTTCAGGTC
>JBAMYA010044969.1:0-12059 GCA_037176975.1 Arrhamphus sclerolepis
AAACCTTTTCAAGCTAGCTATATATGCATTTTAATCTTGGAGCACGTCATCATTATTATTATTATTATTATTATTATTATTATCATTATTATTATTATTATTATTATTATTATTATTGTTATCATCGTTATTATTCCTGTGAGTAGGTGCAAGTGAAAATCAGAATCGGAATTGCTTTATTGCCATTTCTGTGAAGATGTTCACAGATTTTGTTTTGTTGTAGTGGAACAAACAACACAGAATAATGGAAGTAATAATAAAATAGAATAAAAAAATGAATAAAAATAAAAAAATAAGAGCATGCAGAATCAAAATAACAGATAAAGAACACTAGAAATATATTTACAAATGTACAATGTGCAGAACATAACTGTGCAAATAGCAGATGTGGAAAGAGTCTGTGCTGAGTCTGAATCTGTTAATCTGTGATTCAGCTGGTGTTTATTAGCCTGATGGCTGAGGGAAGAAGCTGTTCTGGTATGGATGGACCATAGCTTCAGGGTGTCCAGGGTGAAAACTCAACTCCACTCAACTCGAACTTTATTTATAGAGCACAGAGGTTGACCAAAGTGCTGTACAGATTAAAAAAAAATAGCAAGAATGATAAAAGTGACCCATAAAAAGTCCTTTCCACCCTCAGGAGACCAGGGTGACCGCAGGGGCCCAAGTGTGCATCCTTACTGCTGGTAGTCCCACCCCCACTCCACAGGTGCCAGTCCTGCCACCCCAGTCCTCATGAGAATATTATGACCACACTGTGTTTTAATGACACTCAGCCTCATAACCTGTTTTCTGACCATGCTTTAATGGATACATGGCTGTAGACTTTAGCTCTGGGGTGGCCTGACCTTTGAGCATAAAAAAAAGTGGAGAGAGAGACAAGACAGAATTAGTAAAAGGTGGGAAGAAGAAGGCAGCACAAGAGAGCATATGATCTAACTGCACTTAACACATTTCTGTTCTCATTCACCAGACCCTTTAAGAGCTCTTACCTGAAATACATGTGAGCTGATTACACGTGCAAACAATTCTCTAGGTTATCGCTGCTTATGCTTTTCTCTTTGCATCCTGACTCACTGTTTAACAGTTATCCCCCCCCCAAGTAGCTCATTTTTAGTCACCTATTATGAATTCTTTAAACATTTTAGCTTCGAAGTCTCATGTTTTTTTTATTTTTCTTAGCTTAAGTTTCATGTTCATATCTACGATACACATTCATTGTGGTACTTTTGGATAAGGAAAACCTTCTTCTTTTTAAAACCGTTTTAATATAAAACTACTTAGTACTCCCTCTTTAAGCAACATTTCTTTTTTTGGATGTAATAATAACACAAAACTCATCTTATTGTGTGTCGAATACACTCTGAGACACACAAGAACATTTTCTACCATTATGTATCCCATCTCCCACCCCCACCAAAAAAAAGAAAAGTAAATGTCCTGAGCTTTTCAGTGGAATTCATGGATGGGACAAGAGCATGTTAGCCAAGCTGACATCTATAATGGATAATGCTTCTTTCCCCATGCACCACACTGTAATGGGCCCTAATGACACCTTAAGCACAAGACAACTTTAACAAAAGTGCAGAAAGGAGCACTGTCGCAGTTCATTCCACATCAGGCTCAGTGATTCCCTAATCCACTATGTTCCCACCGTGATTCAGTGGCATTGGGAATAATAGGTTTAATACGTGCAATAATAAAACTGTACATTCAGGTGAATCGCCAATTGCTCGTGCAAATACCTGGACTAGAATTGTGAATTTGTATATTTGTGCATATGTAAATTTTGTGAGTTTATGTATATATGCATTTGTAAAAACAGCAAAGACATTTAATATCTATTTTTCTGTATTTTAAAGCACTTTAGTGTATTTTTTACTTGCACTTTTCCCAGCTTTGTTTTTACTGCTGGAACACATAAATTTACCCAGTGCAGGATCAATAAAGTCTTATCTTATCATTTTAAAGGGTAAATTGCAGCCTGGTGGTGACAATCACAAACGTTTGATTAACTGGTCATCAGCAGGTTTGCAGACATCTATAAAAGCAGATGTGTTGACAGTTTACTGGTCATTTTATTGCCGTGCGTTAATGCATAAAGTGAAAGACACAAGCTTGTGGTAATAGACAAGCAATTGTTGTTGCGTATCAAATTGGAACGGGTTAAAAAATAATCCAAACAATGTTGGAGTTCAGTGTTCTCTGGTGATAAGGATTATTCACAAGTCAAATGCTCCTCCATTTGTTTTTGATTTGTGCCAATTACTTTTCCAGCCTTTTGTTGCTCTTGTTCCAACCTTTGTGTTGTTGCCATTAAAGTCAATATGATCTAATATTGTGAAGCTTAATATGGCTTTATGAGATTTTCAAAATATTGCATTTTTTAATTTATGTTTTACAAAGCAGCCCAACTATTTTGGAATTGAGGTTGTACCCAAAGCTATGAGAAAAGTTCAATATTGTTGGAACTATGTTCAAACTGTCTGTGTTCGCTACCAACAGATGTTGTTTTGATGGAAGTGAGACTATACTGGGTAAACGGGTGTTTGTGTGTGTGCCCATCTGACAAATGATAAAGTACCTGATCTCAGTTTGCTTTTCTCTCCTGTTCTTTTCAAATCACAGGTTGATTTTGACCAGGAACATAAAGAGAGCACAAAAATTTAATGAAATACGCAAATTAAAACAATTTATATTTGGTTTTTAAATCCTCCTTGTAGACAAAGCCATGAAATATTAGGCCAGTCTGATCAAATTAACTACATTTTTCAGTGAGGAACCTTTTCAATTGGTCAAATTAGACCAGAATACAACATGAAAAAAAAAAAAAAAATACATATATATATATATATATATATATTATAGAATTAGACATAAATTAAAATAGGGTACTAATGTTTGTACACAAGTGTGAGCTGCAAATTACCAAAATGCACCAGATATTTCTATGCAGTAGTCAAAGGTTTCTGGCCAGTTGCTTCTCATGCCTGCTGCACCTGACTTCATCCTGGACGAGCAATCGCCCCTCCTTGCCCTGAACTTCGTTATATTGAGGTATTGGGAAGCTGCCCAAGCCTTGCCTCCCCACTGCCACTGCTCCCACAATGGCCTTGTGCCTCAGTCTTCCTTTTGCAGTCTCCAGCTCCCTCGTGGCATTCCACTTCCTGCTGGTGTGGATCTTGATGCCAACTGCTGAAACTTTGGGATCACTGAGGTCTCTGTCCTGTAGTGCTTCTCTAGTACTTTGAACTTTTCCATGATGCTGTTAAATGGACGTTGCAGGATGTTTTTTTCCCATACAAAGCTGCACGCTCAGGCTGTGGGTTCAGTCTAGCCATCTGTGAAGGCATCTGCTGATACTCCTCTCCATTATTTCCACTGACATGATGGGCAGATCATAGACCAACAGAGAATCCAAGGTAGGATGCCATGTTGGTATATCCAGGACTTGAACTTAATTGGCAGTCTCTGACTTGTCCACTCTGCTGAGTCAAGACTCGACGTACTGTACCCGCTGTGTCACCGGTGTGCTCTGGATGTGCTTTCCTGGATTCGGGGTTGGTCCTTTTTTCTGTTGCCTCTGGGATTTTTTGGGGGTGAGGGGATTCATCACCTTGACCAGTTTTGTTTTTGGCAGGAGATCTGACTGGGCTGCATGGGTTCTGTTGGGTTTGGAGGCCAAACCAATGCACTGGTGGAGGTCTGCTGCATGAAAATGGACCAGTACACCAGCAA
Organism: Arrhamphus sclerolepis; assembly: GCA_037176975.1. Lineage (NCBI taxonomy): Eukaryota > Metazoa > Chordata > Actinopteri > Beloniformes > Hemiramphidae > Arrhamphus > Arrhamphus sclerolepis. The sequence goes on from JBAMYA010044969.1 coordinate 3,739, forward strand.
CAACTTTGATCCAACCTGTAACACTGGTGGTGGTCATTGGTTGATGGTGAGCAAGTGTTTGAGGTCAACAACACTGCTTTATCTCAGACTTCTGAACTGTTTTATTTCTTGAGTGAATACGAGGGTTACTTATCACAGAGAGATCACAACACAAACCTCCACACATTCATCTATACACCACAGTACACCACACACACACCATATGTACCAGCATACTATACCTCCTTTTGTGTTTCACTGTCAAAAACAGCTGGACAGGGCTTGTTAGCACCCACTATCACTTACGCTTAAAGTAATCCTCAAGAAAACAGATCTTCTCTAAGATTAAATTGCACATATATCCAATTTAGAAATAAAAAAGGTTCTTGTGATGTTTTGGCACTCACCATTAATATATTTGCACTTAATGCAGTTTTTATGAATTCCAAAAAAGTTGACTTTACAGATGAAACATTTGTTGAAGACACTTTGATGATATGGAAATAATGTCATGTATCATGAGCTAGTGTTTAAATTATGTATATTCTTTTAAGTGCAAATGTGGGATTAAGTCAGCCCAGCAGTCATATTTGCTTCTTTTTTTTTTCTCAGTTACAATCTGTTTGTTACAGAAACCAGCTCATGCAATGTTTGTATGAGCTGGATTTGTTTCTGAAATGTGAACCTTTGTGTTTGATGCCAATGGAATACCATTTAAACATGGGTGAGAGAGCTCACAGTGAGGGATTTTGAAAGAGAAAGTGTGTGTTAGAGTGTTTTCTGGGATGATTTTTGGACAGAACATCAAAAACAGCGGAGCAAGAAGACAGCTTGTTCTGTTTGCATCATATCTCACAAAAGCATGCACAAACACTGTCTATACACTCATGAACCTTCAGCACACACAAGGTCCAATCACACAAACAAAATCATTCATCCATCTTTTATGCTAGGATGAACAAAAGTTTGGCATCCTTTTGTAAATTGCTACGAATGTGTGACAGGAAAAGCAGACAGAACGCACTAGGATTACAAAGGTTTAAAAAGGAAGTGAGTGGAGAAAAGCATGAAAAAGATACAGGAAAAGATTATCAGAAAGAAAAATACATACTTCAAGAAGTCAGATATTTCTGTTTCTTAAGATAGTTTTTTAAACACCTGCAGAATATTCTTCTTTTCTTTGTACTGTTGTGCTCTTTTGACTCTTCCCGTCATCCCTCCACAGTTTATTTATTTTCCCATTCATTCCCATTATTTATTATTTTTCATACGTTTGTTTCTAACCATCATTATTCATCCACTGAGTTCTATTAAGACAGAGCTGGTCTAAACTGGTTTCTGTCATGTTGTCTGGTCTCATTTACATTTACATTGCAATCTAGGGATGCTGCAGATGCTCCCAGCTGGTATAAAACCAATGCAATATCCAGAATATAAGATGGACAAAATTCATCATGTGTTTTAGTCTTGTGTGGCAGATAGATGGCTCAAAGGCAGGGATGGTATGTTCTTCCTCTATTCATTAAACTGCACATCTTTCAAAACAGTAAATCTGTAATTTTAATTAAATGCAATATATTTATTTATTTTACATTGGCTAACTGTTTTGTCTTTGTGTGTAGTGTCACAGATCATTTGTAGTTGCACAAAGATGTTACACAACATATAAACAGTCGTGTACTTATATTACGCAACACAACTGCGCATATAAGAGGAGTAAATGTTCAGATAAAGTAAACAAGAGATGAGAAAGGATTCATGATACAATGCACAGAGTTACCAGTATCACATTTACTTGAAACCTTTTATTGGTTTGAAGAAAAAAAAATCCTGTATAAGACTGTCCTTGTTGAAAAATATGCACTTACCAAGACATGTTCGAACAAAAGACATCACAATGTGAAAATACCAAATTCAATACAGTGACATCTAAAAACATGTAAATTACAAATGGAAAAATAATTTTAACTAAACATAAAATTTAACAACGTTGTTTGTATTTGGAAGCTTAGATATGGAGACTAACACTAGTTTCATACAGCAACTTTAATTTGTTCATAGACAACTCAATAGAGAAAACATGAGTATAACTATAAAATGCACACATTAATATGGGGTTTAAGTTATATTAACTCAGATTAAATTAATCAGAGTGCTCAGTAAAGTGTGCAGTGAGGTAGGTAAACATGGTAAAAATTGACAAAATATGCAAAATGAGGATTCAGAGTCCGTGACTGTGAAAGAGAGAGATTAGACTTCCTTCTGCCTGGGATGTTAGAGCTACTAAACAGTGATAATGCATATGGCAGAAGTGATCTTCTGTAATGATCCTGATGGCAATGAAGATGTGAAAGTCTGTCAAGAAACTGCTTTGCTATCTGGCCAATGTATGTTGGAGTGGGCTTTCCTGACTGTGCATAATTGATAAGAGTTTGTTTTTGTCCACTTCACCACAGATTCAACACTGTCCAAGCAAGAGTTGTTGTTAGTATTTGAGGAGATGCAATTCTTAGCTCAGACCATTGTCTACAAGTTCAGGGATCCTGACCAAATTTTTTCTTTCTTTGTTGTTGTTATTCTCTTTTTTGTTTTGCTTTGTTTATGTAGATTCGTTGTGCACTGCACAACATTTGTTAGAATTTTTTTTCCTAAGACTCTGATTGCGTGTTCTTTGTATGGAAAGGAGAACTTGAGTTGACTGAGTTCTCACACAGATGTTTACTTTGCAATATATGTGATATCACGGCTCATTCACAGAGGCAGTTTCTATTGAAAGAAGGCCAATTGGAACAATACAGCAACAATTTATACAGATATTTGCGTCATTAGGTGGGGAGGAGCTACGGTTTAGACTTGACTCTCCCATTGGCCTGTCTGGTCTGGTCCCTAGGCTCGTCTGTCCAATCCACGACGGCACGTCGTCTTCAACTGGTCCAATCCACTGCCGACATTCCCTAGAAGAGGAGAAAACTACATATTCCATCTACCCTCTTGCTCACCTGGCCTTCCCAATGTGTTTGACCTAGCCTTCCTTTGTCTCAACCGACCACAACTTGGCTAATTTGCTCCATTACTGATATAACATGAAGATAAACATACACTAAAGAATTCTAGTAGGATTAGTACTAAAGAATAAATATACACAAAGATCAAACTAAAGTAAAACACTGTGATACGAACATAAAGTTCAATAAACAATAAATGGAAAACAGTATGTTATGAAAAATTGAAAATGAAAAACCATGAACAATAATAAAAACAGTATGTGATATAAAAGTAAAACATGGCATGAAATTGAAAGGTAATGAAAACAATGTCTGATGTGGAGTTCCTGTCAATAATAAGTATTATAATAGTATTATAGTCATTATATCAATACCATGACATTAATAATGTTATCAATAGCAACAGTAATACCAATATATAACCAATACGGAACTGTAGAAAATGAGAACAAAATTTATACTCTAATTCTGGATCTAGAAAGTAAGAAATTTTCAACCTAACACATTACTTATGGATAAACTGCATGTTAATCACATAATTTCAAGCTACCAACATTTTAAGTTACTTCTTAGACACATGTATCATCTTTACAATACAACATGGTGTCCAATGTTACATTTTGTGAATTGTAGTAAATCTGAAGAACAAATATCCAATAGAGTTCACTTCATGTTTCTTCGTACCACCCTCTCCCTTTTCAGTAGAACACTAACACAAAGTCAAGTTAATGTTAGCATCAGTTTAGATACAAAATTTCTCTATTGGGAAGGAAGTGAAACTAATGGAATATGAATAAATAATAGTGATATATGATATAAATAGTCAGGGTGATGTATAACATCCTAAGCTAAAGCAAAATATACACTATTCTAATCAAATGTATTGACATAGAATGACACTGGCCTCTACTGAAATGTGCATCTATAAAAATGTTTTTGATGTACAGGCATCAGAGAAACATTTTAATCAAATGCTCTTTTCTCATTAACTAAACTAAAACCAAACTACAGTTTATAACTGTTACCAGTTTCCATGCATGAATCTGATACTATCTCCTCTGTCTGTACCTCATTACCCTCTATAAAAACCTCTATAAAATTATGGTTTCAAAGTCAACATACTACAAACAAATAACAAAAGCACTCACAGATAATGCAAACAAGAGACCAACAGTAAATGCAAGCTACAAGGCCTATACTATAATTTGTCTTGGTTTATTGGCTATAGATTGTCTTCGAGCCATATTTCCATTTTGGTATTTCATAGATAATTTGCTTGTTTTGTTTTAAGTATGGTATTATGCAGTATTTCTCTGCAAAGGGGCACTTGTTTCAAAGTGTAGTCCTTGTTTTTTTGTTTGTTTGTTTTTTTTTTATCTCTGGAAAATGGACTAATGTGATGAGCACAATGAGTCTAGATGCTAGAGCAAGTTATGATAAGGCTAGCACTCACTTTGTGAAAGTGCTGAGGAAGCCAAATGATAAGGATTCTGATGTGAACTCTAAGCTTTATCTTATTTTGAAGAAGAAAAAAAAAAGAATCCCAAAAGTTGAGGATTAGTTTAGTTGTGTTTTTTTTTTTGCAGCGTCACATTGCTCCGTCTTTAATAGATCTTCATACCATTCCTGCTCTTGAGTTAACATCACACATCACTGATTATTCCCGTTGTCCTGCATCTGCAGGCATGCACTTCTTGGCATTACAGTGGTAGTTTTAACTATGTGTACTCCTGTGAAGGATGGGAAGAATGAGGAATGCATTTCTTGATATACAACCCCAATTCCAATAAAGATAAGATGTTGTGTAAAACGTAAATAGAAACAGAATACTATGATTTGTAAATCCTTTTCAACCTATATTCAGTTCAACACACTACAAAGACAAGTTATTTCTTCAAACTGATAAACTTTATTCTTTTTCTATTTATTTATTTATTCATTTATTTATTTATTTGAAAATATTAACTCATTTTGAATTTGATGCCCACAACATGCTCTAGAAATGCTGGGACAGGGGCATGTTTACCACTGTGTTACATCACTTTTCCTTTTAACAACACTCACAAAGCGTTTGGCAACTGAGGACATTAATAGTTGAAGCTTTGTAGGTGGAATTCTTTACCATTCTTGATGTACAACTTTAATTGCTCAACAGTCCAGGGTCTCTGTTGCTGTATTTTGTACTCCATAATGTGCCTCACATTTTCAGTGGGAGACAGATCTGGACTGCAGGCAGGCCACTCTAGTACCTGCACTTTTTGACTGCAAAGCCACACTATTGGAACACATGCATAATGTGGCTTGGCATTGTCTTGCTGAAATAAGCAGGGACGTCCCTGCAAAAGACATTGTTTGGGTGGCAACATGTTACTCTCAAACATGTATATACCTTTCAGCATTAATGGTGCCTTCACAGATGTGCAAGTTATCCATGCCATGGGCACTAACTAACCATAGTATCACAGATGCTGGCTTTGAACTTTGTGCTGATAACAGTCTAGCTAGTTCTTTTTCTCTTTGGTCAGAAGGACTCGATGTCCATGATTTCCAAAAATAGTTTGAAATGTGGACTCGTCAGACCACAGAACACTTTTCCACTTTGCATCAGTCCATCTCAGATGAGCTTACCAGGTGCCTGGTAATCCATGGCTTGTTATTGAAGAAGCAGCAGTTGTTGCAAACATGATGGTATTTTCACTGAGTTTTATCTATTTTGTGATGGCCAATGAAGTTGTTACTTTCTTGTTTGTGTAGTAGTCAAAGTACGGTGCATCCCAAGTCTGTTGACTCAGATAACTACTGTACATCCTCCTTGTCACCGCCCTTGTTTAAACAGGCTGCCATTTGACCATTAGGACATACATAGGGATCATCAGATCTGCCAAGTGTACAGCGTACAAAGGATCTAAAGTTTTATGGTTTCTGGGTGGGTGAATGTTTTGGTGAAAAAATGGTAGTGTTCATTCCAGTGTGACACAAGTCATCAGTTATTGTTATAAAGGCCTTGGGCTTGTCAGTTTGTAGTATAGTGACAGAGAAGGCAAGTCACCGGTGACTTAAATGTCAACTAACAGTCAAATGTACAAAGTGACAGTTGGTGGACATAAACTCTCTGGGCAGATAGTACAGACACATCCCCACAGGAAGCCATTTGATATCCAGGCAGCAGTGACATTCTCTCATAAACATGAGAGAACATAAGGGAAGGTGGCTCAGTAGTAGAGGGTTTGGCAATAAACCAGAAGGTTGGTGGTTCGAGCCCCCTCCTGGGTACACTGAAGTGTCCTTGGGCAAGACACTGAATCCCTCAGTGCTCCCGGTTGTATGGCAGCTCCGCCGATAACTGGTGTGTGAATGGGTGAATGCTTACAGTGTGAAGTGCTTTGGCGCTGTAGAATTACAGATGTAAAGCGCTGTATAAGTGCAGGCCATTTACATGTTTGAGATTTGACTATCTTTCATTGATTTAAAGTGCAATCCTTCTCTCCCTTCTTCTTACCACTGTTCTTAACGTTCCTATCCACCTGCACCATCCTGTAGCCTGGGTAGCATGTGCAGCCATGACTCTGTAAAACACAAAATATTACCCTCACTGTATCTTCACTGGGATCTAGTGACTGTAAAAAGCTAGTTTGTCTTATTCCCCAGAGATCTCACGTTCCCTGTGGCAATCACTGGTTCTGCTGGTTTGTGTTTCCTCTTCTCTCTTTTTTGGGCCAGCTCTGCAACTTTGACTGTCTCCTCCACAGCTCCACCTGAGTATCAGGTCTGTCTCTATGCGTCAGCTGGTCAAGTGTAAGCAATAACCCAGTTTGGCCTTCACACGGCTCTGTCAGTGAAGATACAGAACATCAACTGATACTTTTACATATGAAATACATCAACTGAAAGATGGCAGAACAGTAAAAATTGTTGTGGGGTAATCATGTCTGTCAGGAATCACCCATAATAGACGAGATCATCGAAGAAGAAAACAATGCAAAGATAAAAGAAGAGAAAATTACAAGAGACAATGAAGGGAGCTCCTGCAACAGCCTGCCATCTGGCACGGCGCTATTGTTCCATAAATAACTACTAGAAGGTGCAGAAGTAATTCTGCACCTCCTGGTGCCTTTTACAAGATTCTGAAACCTTTGAATATGTTCACAACTGGCATGTGACATGGCTAAAACTGTCAGACCGGATGAAACAAAGGCCTGAATTGTAGCAAACCAGTGATATTCATGTGCTCTAAATGTTTAAAGTCATATGAAAATGACATTTGTTACTATAAACTTCTGGCTATTTGAGCTACATTTGCCTGTTTGACCTGGAAATATGTGTACAGGCTAACTCGGTAAAAATGGCTTGTTGGGTTCAAGAGTTAATCCAATCAACCTGCCTCATCAGGGGAAGTGTTGAAAATTGTTTTATGTTAGACTTCATAGATAAATTAGAAGAGGATAATCATGATGATATCAACAGATAAAATATTTTACTGACTGTTCATTAATTCCATCTTAAATCTAAAGGTCTCTAAAATCTATCACCTCAAGCAAGGCACATATTGATGAATTTATTTTGCTTCTTTTTTCAGTGAGTCAAAGTGGTCTTGCAGGTGATGTATGTCCAGATCCTGGGGTTCCTGAAAATGGCAAGAGGATGGGCTCAGCCTTCCAGTAAGTTCATTTTGTATTCAGCTGTCCCTATTAATGTCCAATCAACACCAGGCTGCTCCAAGGATTCATTAGTGAATAATATGACAATTGTTCAGGTCTTTGATACAATAAAATTTTTTAGTATAATAGATTTGCTAACTTAACACAAGTCATTTCATCTGTAAAATGTGAGAATCATTATGCCTTTCCAGTGTACACGTACATTGTTCTGTTTTAATTTCTTTATTCAAATATACTAGCTGTGGTCAGGAGGAATTGAGAGGGTCCAAGTAGTTTGGTTGTTTGTTTTTTTTACTTGATTACAGTACGACAGTCTTTACTTGGTTAGCTTCCCCCCTCCTGATCTGCTTTGGGTTTATTGGTCTGCACCGCAGGACTGGTAGCTGTCATCATTAGCTTTTCTCTAATATCTTTACAGATTTAAATATCTTTTTGTCCAAAGTATCTTCAGAGACATATTGGAGATGCTGAAACTTCAGGGCCCACTTTAGAACATAAGTTGTTTCCCCAGTAACCACAATAAACTGTAAATGTACCTCCTCTGTTCTCCAGTCATATGAATAAGTCATAACTCCCAAGCTGAGAATAAGAGCCAGTCTGCATTGGTTCTGTCTAATGGTTGGGAACTATCCTTACTTAAGTTCACAGGAGACTGAAGTGCTTTCTGGGTGAAGTATCA
>JBAMYA010044970.1:0-12058 GCA_037176975.1 Arrhamphus sclerolepis
ACATACATACATACATACATATACATATATATATACATACATACATACATACACACACACATATATATGTATATATATATATACACATGTATATATATGTGTGTATAAGTTGTTCTTTTTTTAATAATAACACAGAACACTTCATATTTGCACTGAAAAGAATATGGCAAATCTATTATAGAATATTTGCATTGCCATTACTTTGTTGTTTTTGTTGCCTGAAGGCCCCCACAGGATCATGGCGCAGGTGGCAAAGTTTATATCCATAGTTCCAGTGTAATGTTTAGTCTTTGGCCACATGATGGCAATAGAGTGGCTCCTTCTTCACTTTGACCAGTAAGTGAGAATCACACCAAGTACCCATTGTACCTCTCAAGGAAGGTAATAGACTGTATAGTTATCACCTGAGTAGGATTTACTCCATCCCACAAACTATACAACCTACTACCTCACCTTGCAAGGCTCAACTTCAAGCGCAGACGGATATCCTTTCAGGCAACATTTTCACAAATTGCCAACTTCAGAGAAGTAGTTAGTCACTCAGTTGCATGGATTCTAGTAAATATGGCGGTACTTTGTGGGCGTAGACATATCTCCAAAGACGTGGTAGGTCTATTTGTTAAACATTTATTTACTTTCTCTGAGTTCCTTCATCCATGGAGCTTCCTTTGTGCATGAAGGCTTCAGGCTCACAGCAGAATATCCTGTTTCCTCAGGAAAGACAGTAGATTGTATAGTTATCTCAAAAGGAGGACATAAACCCCACAACTATTCAATCTACTACCTCAGCCTTAAGGACAGATAGTTTTGCAGGTAGCGGTGGAGACTTCAGTCTTAACTGAGAGACACAAATAAACAAAAATGAAAACATATAGTGTTAGTTTTCAGTATTCACTTATGCCAACTGAAAATTCTTGGTTATGTGTATGAAAAATGAGAGTTGAGATTTGACTTTTACAGCACTTAGTCAGTTCAGTTGTTTGTTTTTTTTCAAGTTGTTTTTTTAACCGCCTGTATTTGAGGTTTTACTTTTGTTGAAAACTGCTACAAAATGGTTGTAAAGACAGACTAAATTTTACACTACATGTCATGAAAAGAACACTAATGACATCAGCAATTATCTTCTCAGAACAGTTTTGTTGTTGCAATATCAAACTGTAACGTTTGATCTCTACGGTTCTAATGGGTTTACTGTAAAATACTGTATTTGACAAGTTCAAGGTGACCGAAGAAAAATCACAAAAGGAGCAGGCAAATTAACACATGCTGAAAAAAAAACAAGAAATAAAACTCTTACACAGATCTGAACTTTAAAGACAAAATAGATTTCTATCTCCACAGAAACTTATTCAGCCCTGCAAGGTAAATGTCACTTACTTTCACAAAAATCTGGACACGCCGAAGGTTCCAAACATTAGTCTCTGTTTCATTTTAAAACTTGGCATCAGTGCTTGAAGTTCAACTACCTTTAAAGGCAGAAAAAAAGTTCACTTTAATCACACATTTTCTCAATTCAGTCCGTGCCATCTCTGCAGCCAGAAAGTAATGAAAATCAAGAGAGGAAAAATAGAAAATGGCAGTACCTCAGCCATTTTAGGGAACCATTTGGCACTCGCACCTAACATCTGTGGTGCAACCTGTTAACTGCCTCTTCCTTGCAATCCCTGTGTTTAAGCACTTCCTCCTTGCCTTTTCCCTTGAGTTATGGTACAGTATACTTGAGATTTTATGAGTAACGCCAAGAACATGCACATTCCCATTTATTTATTTTTAGAAACTTGATTATCTGTGATTCTCAAATATATATTGCAAAAATTGCTGACATTTCCCTTGTTGTTGTTTTTTTTTTTATGGAACTGCTGTAAAAGAGAATCTCAAGGTTCGACTCATGAAAGTTGCCCTTTTTTGCTTGGTGTGAAAGCCACTTCAAGTTCGTCGCAAATAAGTCTGTTTATTGTCCCAGCTGGAGGCTGAGACACAACCAGGGACGTGCTTTCCAAGTCTAGACAGGACCAAGCTTTGACAGAGATGACTGAGCCGAGACACTGTTGTGTCAGACAACGACGGTCAACCCCTGCAAAGGCAGAGACGTTTTGCATAAATTAGCATGTGAACCATGTTGGCTGAAAGGTGGCTGGGCTGTTTCATTAACATTCAGAATTCCTCTTTGGCCCATTTAATGCTTGCAGTGATTGAACTGTTTTGGCAGCTTAGGCGGTTGTGGTGGCAGGGCATGCTCATTGGGGCAGAAAGAAAAGGCACTTGGGCATCAGACAGCGAGAGGCCCTAACTGAGACGTTGAATTAATTAGATGGTCAATGGCTTCAAACTCTTAGAACTGGCCTTAAATGGAGTAAAATCAGAAATCCCAAGTTTTCATATCATAGAAGTTTCTGCTAAACTAAACTAAAAAGAGATGTTGGGCTATGCTCACTAGCCTGACATCTGCTATATAACATGTAGCACATCATAATTTGAACAGGACTGAAAAGTCACAGCCTTAACTGAGATACGTTCTTTTCATCACTGGTCCAGCTAGTCAGCATAGACACAGCTCCATCACATCATATGGTAATTCATATCTTAGTTTTTACACCTCTTGTCATAAACTGATCCATGGTTCAAGTCTCTCTTGTCAGAAATTATTTGAAGACTGAGAAATTGGTGCCACAACATGGAATATATTGTAGCTGTTATAGGAAAATCTATAATCTACCTTGCTTAAGAGTCATATAAGGGGATCTTAGAGGGTATATTCGCTAACAAGACCTGCAGAAAGACTAATGAGCATATTGCAGATATGATTATTCAAGGCAGCTTTAGACGACTTGCAAAAAGCAGCTTTTCATACAGAGCTAGATATCTTTGCTTAAAATGCTCAGGAGCCAAACAACTGAATATTTGCTAAATGAAGGCATAAAGGATACCCATTACAAACTGGCGCTGGTCCTCGACGATCAGCAGAATAGTGGGGGGAAGAGACTGAGGTTGATTCTCATTTTGCAGCTCCTTCCAGTATTTGGTGCCAAGACATGGGCATTGTCTGCCTGCCAAGCTGAATCCCTGTAACAAAACGTGTGACGTCGTGGATGCAGCATGGCAGAAGCCATTGCTGAGGGGGGTGGGAGGAAATGTTGGCAGCCAAGCAATGAGAGGATGCCATGTCAGAAAGAGGGTACGATGCCACACATTAAGCCATGGACGCGTAGCTTGCTGCCAGATGCTCAGTGTGGGGTGGTGAGATAGGTGTCCACACATGTAGAGGAAAGTCCATTGTTCCATTAGCAAATTTTGTCCACATGTTTTTTAGACTCCCTGAGTTTCCAGTCTCGTCATCTGTGATGCATCCAGACCCTGTTTAGAAAACCCAGGTCACAGGAGTTTATATCCTTCTGGTGGGGAGTAACAGTCAGTGTTTTGTCTGCATCATTGACTGAATATAACTAGGTCTGTATGGAGAAACAGTGGAGCACCAAGTAAGAGTGATATCATGTAACTATATGAAAAAGCGCATATCATTTGAATAAAACATTCACTGCCTGCATGACGCCAAGAAAAACAAGACACCAATGAGGACTGATGTTTTGTTTTTGTTTTACATCACAAGTGTTTTGCATCTCAAACCATAAAATGTTTGCCATCTTCAGTTTCTGTTCTCAGCTGTTTGGGGTTTCATTTGTAGCTTAAACCACATCGTTACAGCACAATAGCCTTCAACTTGAAGGTCTCCATATGTGGTTTATTAATTTACAAATCACTTTTTTAGCATTAATACCCAAAGCTAAAATTTCTTGCTTTGGTAGCAATTCACAGGTACGAGGGTCCAAGTCAGCATAGAAAATTCTGCAGCATGTCAGTTTCTTGTCATTCATTTCAAACAATGCTATGCACAGCAGCTGCTGATCTGGCAACCCCTGGAACCTGCGTGCTGCTGCTTAAGTAGAGAGGACATTGATTGGCACATGCAGTGCAGGTGTACCAGTCTGTCCTTCATTGGTGCTGCTCCCTGAGCCGCTGAGTCACCTCCCTCTGCAGCTGAGCAGAGCCACACCCCGCCACAGCTTCAGTTAAGCACATCTAAAGAATCAGATAAAGATACAGTATATATATATATATACATATATATATATATATATATATATATAGATATATATATATGAGAGTGGTTCTTTTACCTCCAAGAAGGTTTGATTTTGAATATTTTTCTGCTGGCTAAGGTTGGGCCTGTAGCTGGAGTAAATGACAAGCACTTGAATGGACAATACACGGATGTGAAGCACATTTGGTATGAGTTTAGGCATGTCTTAAGACTAAATCAGAGTTGCCAGACACCTTTTAAGACAACGTTGGACACTGATATCACATTAACTTCATGCTTGTTCATCGGAAGCAGTGAACCAATGAGAAACACTTTCTTAATTACTGTTTTACAATTTTGGCAAGGCTTTACTGTTAGAATATGAGATGAATGTTATCGACCTTTTTGATAATCATGTCTGTCGCCACACTTTTTAATACATGACAATGACATTAATTCACATGGATATAACTTTTATCATGACTGGCATATTCCTATTGTCTTCTGATCAAAGTACGGCGTCACACAGGGATCACCTGCTTGCTGCATGACTTTATGGGTGTTTATTTAATGTGATACCTTAATCACGCTATTCCTTCACTAAAGAGAAAGGGTTATTTACAGACTCAACTGAAATAATGTTTTGCAGCACTGCTACGGCTGGTGCTGACAGCTTGAGCTTTTGAAATATTTTCATGTAATATGCAGTTTTTCAAAGAACCAAACGTGGGCGTGTTTATTTCCTGGCGTTTTATTACAGTGATGAAGCTAAAAGACTGTCATTTGTGGTTCATATTTTGTTTCAGACCCATATGCATATTCTGCTGTACTCACCAATTAGTGTAGATTCACAGATGGATTTCTACGTATAATTATGCATTCTCAAGTGGGTGAAAAATGTAAACCTTTTTTTTTTTTTTTTAATGGTTTTGTTGTTGAGTTACCTGCCTGAAACCAGTGTCTAATAAAAGCTTTGATGTACTGGAATGTTTAAGTAAAGCAAATGTGGATCAAACTTTTCATGAAAAAAAAAAAAAAATGCCCAAAAAATCGAAATGTACCATCTCACAGCTTTTGCTTAATGGTTTCAAGTAGACGCCCTGTACTCAAAAGAGCTTGATCAAGCCCTGAAATAGTTTTGCTAACAGGAAGAGCTGATTAAGTGTGTGCCGTCTGACCTGATGAAAGCAACAAGCAAAAAGAGACTTTGATCCTGGCGACCACAGAGTCTCTCTAACCGTGTGGAGAAGAGAAGCACAAATAGCAGAGGATATGGCTTTCCAAACAACATGTCATCAAGCAGCATAGCAAGTTCATCTGAGGAGAGCAAGAGGGGAGGAGGAAATAAGTCCATTTTCCCTCTCCCTGCCCATTCTCCCCACACCCGCCCACTTTTTTTTTTCTTCATTCACCCTTTCTGTGCAGTACAGTATGCAACAATATGTTGATACCATGGACTCACCACACCATGTGCAGACACACAAAACTGCACATCAAAGTAGCACAAGCCAAAGTGTTTACATAGTTTGTTTTTAGTGTAATCTGCAAAATGAAAAGAATAAAGAAAAAGGCTTTCTTTTCTTCCCAGTGGATTTACCTAATGTGAATATTAATGTTTTAATGCTTTGGTGGTGTAAAAGGAACCCAAACAAATCAAATAGACTCAATGTGAAACTAAACCCCTGTAATCTAACTTTAGGCTCTTCATGAACAGAACAGTGCTACAATGGAGGGATCTGGTTTGTACTGGTTTTTGAACGGGTCAAACGACTGCATTCATGAACACTTGAGGACACTTATATGGTTTGACTGTGGTTTGAAACAAAAAAGGTATGTAGGCCTATATATATATTTGTTTTGTGGTTAATTATATGGTGAACAGTAGCCACGATATGGGTGGGGGAGGATTTCTGATGTTGCCACTGGTTGCAGATTTCATGCATTTACTGAAAAATCCAGCAACACAGAAAGCTTGATTTTTTTTTTTTTTTTTAAAGACTTAACCGGTTTTTGTTTTTTTGTTTTTTCACTAAGTAGTTGCTGTTTTAAAAGGTGAGGTGATTCTAACTTTTGATGGGGTGAGATTAACATTTAATATTTGTAAAACTGCTGTAACTGCACTATATTTAGGCTTTTTGTAAAATGTACCAAAAAGTTTCTTTTTTTTTGCTTTTTCTTTTTTTTTAACCACAGTGTTTTATTCTTCAGAGGAAGTAACGTTGTTCACGTTTTTCCTTGTTTGGAGCCATGTGTTCTAATGTGATACATGAACACAAACAGACTTGTTAGAGCCAAAAAAGCATGAGTCACTATCAATAAAATTATTTGAATAAAATCAGATTTTAACTCATTCGAACAATATCGAGGGACATTTAGGCCTTGTGTTTAGTTCACGCAAAAGGAGACGCGTATACAGTGGGAAAGATGACAGTAAAAGTGCAACAGACACAAATAAAGGGAGACTTCAGCACAAAGAGGAATATCGAGGTCCAAACAGAAGCAGAATCAAAAATGAGAAATACCTGAACTTTTTTGTCAACCCTGTGTTCACCGACAGACAATAAGTCCATGGTGGTGATGAAAAACACAAACAAAACAAAAAAAAAAAAGAGAGGAAAAAAATGCAGGTTAGAAAGGAAACAAGAATGGATTTCCACATCCTTCTGTTTCGCCTCCAAGACGAGGGAAAGACAGAGTAGTGTACCAGTAAGCCACCCCACTTGAACAGGGGCTGGGGCTTGAGAGCATTTTTTGGGCCATGCCCTCCTCTCTCCCTGCCCACTTTTGCCCGGCTGCCAAGAGGCAGAGACGGCACAGAGAGAGAGAGAGGCAGGAAAAGAAATCATGAAGCACAGAATTTCGCTTTCGTGCGCCCACTGAAAGTATAAAGTTCATGTGGAATATGCGTCCCAAAAGACAGAATTGTGCTTTGCATTAGTATTAACCAGGGAAGCTTATAAGAGAGGCAGACGTGAGCTGTAGATTTTTTTTTCTTTTTCTTTCTTTTCTTTTTTTTTTTTTTTTTAATGAAATAGACATCTAACTTGACCACAGGATTTGTGGCTGGGAGGAAAGAAAAAGACAAAGAGCAGAGTTTGAGTAAAGAAATGAGAAATATGTACTTACACGCTTTGCAACAAAGCCAAAAGGTTTGACAGATTTATTCACAGTTGGACAAACAATTTAATTCCTGATATTCCTTAAGCAGTTCAGAGCAAATGAGTTAAAGGCTTCTCTCAGAAGCGTGCAGTAAAGCCTTTTGTCAGCAGTTGGCATCATTCCCAGGTAGTACATGCCTCACAGTTCCCATTTTCGGTAGTTACTCTGGACGTCTTTAGTTGTTCGGTGTCTGCCTGTGCTGCCATTTGGATTTGTTGCACAGCAGAAAAGGAAAAAGTCGCCCCTGAGGTTCAGATTTAATTCTATTGTAGCTGTGAAAGGAAATCACTGTTTACTGTCAACACGACAGGCGGAAAGTGTGCAGAATGTTACAGGATGTTACAGCTGGAGAGCTCTCGAAGAAAAAAAAGAATAAGGGAAACAGTGATGGTGAATATCCATAAAGAAGCAAATCCAGCATTATGTTTCATGGAAATCATTCCCCCCACAATTAAGATGACTCAAGCAATCACGTTTAAGTTCTCAACAGACCGTCAAAGACAAGCAACATCATTTTTCAGGCAATATCCAAGGCAGCTTTTCATGTGATGTCATAGTTTTGCTTTTTCCCCCCTCTTTTTTTATGCACTTTTTTTTTGTATTTTTCCTCATCCCAAGCAGTCTTCTTTCTAGAAAATATCTACTCTGATTATTGAAGAACATATTTATTGAATTAATAAACAAAGAAAGAATGAATCATTTTTTTGGACACTTCAGGCAGCTCAAAGAGGAGATGAGGGAAGGAGTTCCAAGCTCTCTTTGCAAATTTTACTGTGTGTCTCTTTTCTCCTGTTCACAAACACTGAGCTTGTAAAAATTCAGCTGCGAGGATTATGGCCAGCCTCCACTGGCAGAGTTTCAAAAGAGCACTGCCTGTTTAAGGAAGAAAAGAAAAAAGAAAAAAAGAATAGAATTCACAGGAGACAGGCTTCTGGAGGGAGCTCTGGCTGTTTGCAGTCTCTGCCGTCACCCTCTCTCGTGGGGACTCAGGGCAGCGACCACTCAGGACTTTCATCCCTTGCTTTTAAGGTAATTTTCAGCTTGTGCCAGCTCACTCCTGAAGGAATCAGTTCAGCTGTTATTGATCCAGAGTAGTTTAGAGTGCACTACGCAGCCTGGCCTCTGTCACAGGCACTCAGAGAAAGGGAGATGCAAGCTGCAGCACTATTTCCTGGATACTGTTGTGTCCTCCATTACAGATGTGTGTCAGGCTCTCACGAGGCTTGGCTCTGCTTGTGTTACAGTTCACACAAGCTCCTGGCTGCTATGCCGTTTCTTTTTTTTCTTTCTTTTTTTTTCTTTCTTTTTTTTCTTTCACTGCTCTCAGTGGTCTGGGGATTCTCATCTAACCTTCCATCTTGGTTCCCTATCAGCAGAAAGGAATGGTTTTGTTAAGTAACACACACATTTTCTTTTCTTGCCTTGTCTTCAAGGAGTAAGCTTTAGTGTTGTAGTTAGTTTCTTATATTTTGAAACAAACAAACAAAAGATTATTATTATTATTTTTAATTCATTGTTTACAGCCATGGGTTTTTTCTAACCAACAAAATAAAATAACCAGGGACTTCTGCATATTTTACTCAATACTCACTGAAATGATGCCACAAATGTCAAATAAATTTGAATAAAATCTGAAGTTACTCCTTCTTGGGTCAGTGCTGTGTTTGGCTGTTTACTTCTGTTCACTTTAGCTCAGAAACACATTGACTCTTCACCCAGCTATTAATGCAGTGGAGGGTTGAAGGTGCCAAGCAGGTGAGATGATTTCTTCTACTCATACTCTGGTCACTGTTTTACAGAAAAAAGCTAATATTAAAAAGATCAAAAACCTAAAAATAGTCAAAAATTGTCACCATTGCAGATGCCTGAACTAGTATGCAGATTTGAAGTTTGTTTTGTTTTTTTTGACTGTGAGTCATGGAGACCCAACACTTGTGATTTGCATTATTGCTCAGATGAAAATAAGCTTCCTGAGGTGGTTTTAAATGAAATGTTACTGGTATAGTTTGACGAAGAGCATTGCTTTCAGTATGTTTACAGCAGTTGTACTGAGGGGGTGGAGTCAGCGGCTTCACCTGACTCCACCCCTCTCCTCCATGTGGCGGTGTGTCTTTTGAAATCATCGCTGAAACTTTGCGCTGCTTCCGCTAAACACACTAAATCCTGCATCCTCTCAAATTATGGGCACAAAAGAGGGTGGGAATGTATACTTTAACTCAGAGCTGGGCCTGTGATGTCACAGTAACCTTCCAATATGAACGGCTCACTGAATTATATATTTTCTGACTTGGGAATGTGTTATCTCGGGATTGAGTTCTTGATTTGATATTCACTTCAGACACCCAAATATATGCATTCTCTCTTTTTTCCCTTAACATATCCCCCTTATCCCCCTTTATGTCCTCCCTCTAAATAGTGAGAGCACATAACCACAACACAGCAGGCTCTGCTATCGTTCACTTTTATCACTAATGGAAAGAAAGCAGTGGGGTAGGATATTATCTTTCAGAGAGTTTCCTCTGAGGGCTATCTGACAGCATAGCAACAGAGACCAACAGTGGTGGAAACTGTATTTCCTGTAGAAGCAACAGCTGAGCTTATCAGAACTATGACCTAAAAGTAGTCAGGCTACATAGGACAAAAAAAAACAAAAAACAAAAAAAAACATATATATATATATATATGTATTTAACAATTGAAACAGTAAGAAGCTGACCTGATGACATACTTTTGAAAGACAGTCCCATTAACAGCAAAATAATAACAATAATAATAAAGAAATTCCAACAATAAAGTTAAAAGAAAACACATTAAAATAGAAAAAGCGTAAAGAAAATTAAATGCAGACACAAACAAATAGAGAAATAAACACAGGTGGAATACAACAAAAGTAACTGAGAAACAAAAAAATAAATAAACATTCTTGGTCACAGTAAAATAAACAGATTTTATTACGAAGTTAATAAAGCAGAAATATCTATTTATATATTAGCCACTGGGAACTTTTCCTCATCCAGCATGTTGTTTTAAAACTCAAATCATTGGTGACCTAAAATATAAACTAAGTTGTGCAACGGTTTCTGTTTCAGTCTCGTGGTTGTTGTTGTTGTTGTTGATGATGATGACGGTTTATTTGTTTTGCAAGAAAAAAAACAAAAAACATTTACATTGGTTCTTTGAGTTACACAAGTACAACCTCAGGCAGGCAGCAACATACGTATAACTTTGCGACCGTACCACTGAAAATGAAGAAAAACTAAATCACGTGGGTAATACTAAATACCCCCATGATTTAATAGCTTGTGTATGCACCTTCAGCAGCAATGACTAGAAGTATTCATTTCTTGTATGATGTTTTCAAAGCTATCAGTTTCATTCTTCTCTTGTTGCTTCAGTTCAGTTGAGCTCTGGGGGCTTTTACTAACACACAGGTCTCTTTAGATCCAGCCACAGCCTTTCAGATGAGTTGAGGTCTGGACTCTGACAAAGCTGTTGCAAAAACTTGATTTTTCTTTCATTATTCAGCCATTGTCATGGCTGAACATTAAGGCCAACCAACTCCACTTTGGTTTCATCTGTCCGCTGACATTGTTCCAGAGGTCTTGTGGTTTGTTCATTCATGCTTCCATGTTCTTTTTAGACAGAGGAGACTTTCTTCTGGCAACCTTTTCAAACAAACCATACTTGTTCAGTTTTTTTTTTGTTTTGTTTTTTTCTAATTGTGCTGTTTAACATTAAACAGTCAGTGAGCCCTATAGGCCTGAGATGCTGCCCTTGGGGTTTTTTTGTACTTCTCTAAGTCACTGCACGTTCTGACTGAGGGGTAATTTTGTTCGGTCGACCATTCCTGAGAACACTGGCAACTGTCTTGAATGCTTTCCACTTGTTAATAATCTTTCACACTGTAGAATGTTCAGCTCCATATAGTTTTAAAATGCTTTGATAACCATTCCCAGATTGATGTGTAGCAACGGTTGTTTCTCTAGGACAATTTCTCCTTTTTATTTTCTTATTTTTTTTCTCTGTTGGCAGTTAAATAAAACCCACTAACAATCAGATAATTCTACATAAGGCTCATGGGCTTAAAAGAGGGCACACCAATGTTTGCACATGACTGGGTCAGCATCATACCGTCATCTCAAACACATCAGTGCCAATGGGAGTTATACCTTTATGTACTGAACATGATTCTTCCTGGCTTGGTGTTTGCAGAAGTGCTTTGAATAGTCTCCATCTCACCATAACTTTGATGGATGAGTTTTCATTTCATCCAAGCTTCTGGTTGCAGTTGTTGGTAAAGTACGAGCCGCTCTGGTAAACTCTGTTCCCCTGCTTCTCATTGTTTCAACATTGTTAACCATCACAGCGATAAAACAGAAATGGATGCACTGCATTTTCTGACTGTTTAAGATAAAGATGGCTTGACTGCTGCTCCCTCGAGGTCACTGGCCTTCCTTAGGCTGCCTGCCAACTGCCATGTTGCTGTCAAGAATTTACAGAAATGCCAGCAAAGCCATTAGTCTGGATCCTTTTCAGCAGTCAGCAGACTGGACTGCGTGGACAGAATAACGAAGCAGCTAGACAAAGAGTCTGGCTTTATAAAACTTCAGAGTGGAGTTATTTGACTTTTTTATTTCCACTCAAGTGTTATTGCTCACTGCCACTTTGATTACAACCTCACTCTGTGACCTTAGACACTGATGTGATTTATATATATATACATACATACATACACACACACACAACCACAGTGTAACCACTGATATACAAGACACACTGGCTGAATTCCACAAATCAAGCCACTTGGTAAATGTGGAAAGC